>NW_010729125.1:2458819-2489996 GCF_000365185.1 Nelumbo nucifera
ATTAATATAGCTCATAATCCGGTACAGCATGATAGAACTAAGCATATCGAAGTCGATCAACATTTTGTCAGAGAAAGGGTTTCGTCTCAAGAAGTGTGTCTCCTGTATATCACCTCCAGCATGCAGCTCGCAGATCTTCTCACCAAGGCTGTTCTAAGGAAGAAATTAGAGGCAGACCTATGCAAGTTGGGAATGACAAATATCTACTCCCAACTTGAGGGGGAGTGTAGAGAACACTGATGTGGACCCCACTGCTGTGGTCCCCACTGTGTTCGTATTGGCAGCATAGCATATATTTTTTGTTAGTTATGTCAGTGTTAGTTGGTAGTTATTTCAGTTTGTTGTTACAGCTTGTTATTTCAGCTTTATTATTAGTTTATTTGCCATGTAAGCAATAAGGGCAATTCAGCCCTTTTTACAATTAGTCAACATATATAAATATTAAGAGTGGGTCGGCAGATCATTAAGATTGACCCTCTCTCTCTTCTAAAACCCTTCATGTGCTTCTGCTTTTCTCCCTCTCTTCTTCTTCTTTTCTTCCTCTTTTCTTCTTTTGAAATATTTTCCTTGACTTTTGAATTCAAGACTGATCGTAGTCTTGATCGACTACTCTTTGTCCATACAATTTTCTTTTTTCTTAATGAGAGCTGCATAGATAATAACAGCAATGATATTGTTATATATTTTCTTGCTCCCATTTTTCATGTGTGAATCACCATGTTTGGGTTAAGCAGTCTTTCCTGTCAAGTACCCGAATTTTCCCCTTCCAATAAACAATTTTACAGCATTAGACTAATCCAAGTAATTTAAACTATCAAGAGGAGTAATATAGATTAAAAAATTTACATTTTCCATGCCATTGCTAGTTATAAGACTGTGGAATAGACCTGACATAGCTGGACCATCTTTGCCATTTTACAGCCACCGGAACAAACCATAAACTACCTCTGGAGTTAATCCAAGAACCAGCACAAACACAAAACAGCAACTATATCAGTCCACACAGATCACTATAACCTACTATTTTTTTTCACACAGAACATGATTATACTGCTGTCTGTTAAACAAACAGATGCCCACACATCTGTACACATCGAACAAAGGTCACCCTAGCCTGCTACTGGCTGTAGTTGGTCCAGACAGACCAAAAAAATTATATTGCTCTAGTCACACAAAAATCAAAAGTAGAGAAGCTTATCAGATATGTAAGTGATCTCCATGGTCACTACCTCTTCTTCCCTGAGATACCTTTGATCAGTTCAGCTGCTAGAGTACTAGAATACTCACCTCACAATCTGAGATAGCTACCAAGGAAATCTTCTACAAGTCTTTATACCTCTATCACTATGCTCAGATTCTCAAGGAACGTCCCAAGAAAATAAATAAAAATAACTCTGATTTGTTTGGTCCAAAAGATGAGATTTAGTTTTAGTTTTTCCAACCATGTTATTTGCCACAGTCCAATAGCATTATGGAAGATAATGATCTTATACCATGTTTTCTGCCATAAGAAGAGAAAAGAGAGGGAAAAATAGAAGATGGAAGCAAGAGAACTCTACTGGGTGTGGTGACACCCACTATTATTTTCTTAGGTTGAACATAGAAATTTTAATGATCACTCTTTCCCTGTGTCTAACAGTACACATACTACAAGTCTACAACAATGTTTTAAAGATCCAAAAGTCTAATCAACTAAGCTTGGTATTCAACCCCAATATAAATCTCTTCTAACTGCACCTACCCTTGGAAAAAAATCAAGGTTGTTAGCTATCAAGTTGGTAGATTTCCCGAGTTCTCAAGATCCAATCAGTGGCAATCTGGGTGACTTCCATCCAAAGTGACTTCTTCAAATCCCTAGAGACAAGCAATTGGTTCTCATAATGGTGAGAAAAGGATCTTTGCTATCACTGAGTTCCCTGACTTCACAGCCACAGAAAATTGTGGGACAATTATTCTTTTGACTTTTTTTGTTTCATACCTCCAATCCCTGAGGGAACAGGGTTCCCCATGGAACATCCATCAAAGTTAAGTTTTTCCAATTGTAGGTTTAGTGGTTTACTTCTCTTGCTCAGGTTTATTTGGAGGATATTGTAACTGATAAAATTCAGATAAGGTGTTCGTATGATTTCAGATAAGAAGGAGAAGAAGGAGAAGAAGGAGAAGAAGATGGAGGAGAGGAAGAATGGTTTCGGTCGAACTAGAGAGAAAACTTGTCTTCTCTAGTCGGCCACTTTTTATTTATACTTTTCTAAAATAAACAAGAATTACTATTGTGCCCTCACTTAAGTGAGAGCCACATCAGCTAAACAATTAACATATAACTTAATATAAAATGTCTATACTACCCTTCTACAGCCGACTCTAGCACTCCCCCTCAAGCCAGTGACTATATGTCATTTAGTCCCAGCTTGTTACATATGTAATCCACTCTTCCCTGATTCAACCCTTTGGTAAACAGATCTGCCCATTGATTTCCTGTGTTCACATATAGTACTTATCACTCCATTAAGCACCTTCTCACGTACAAAGTGGCAATCAATTTCTATATGCTTCGTCCTTTCATGGAACACTGAATTAGAAGAGATATGAACTGCAACTTGATTATCACAATATAGCTTCATAGGAGTGTCAATCGAGTATCCCATCTCCTCTAGGAGATGCTTCAACCACACTAGTTCACATGTTGTGTGTGCCATGGCCCTATTATTCAACCTCTGCATTGTTTCTTGCTACCACTGTCTGCTTCTTACTTTTCCATGTCACTAAGCTCCCACCAAGAAAAGTGCAATACCCTATAGTGGACCTTCTATCAAATATGGGACTGGGCCCAATCAGCATCTGTGTATCCCTCTATCTCAAGACTTCCTCCACTCTTGTATAACAAACTACGACCTAGAGCTCCCTTCAAATACCGCACAATCCTTAGGACTGCCTCCCAATGTGGAATTCAAGGATTCTGCATAAACTGACTCACTACACTGACCGCAAATGAGATATCAGGTTGAGTGATGGTTAGGTAATTAAGCTTACCCACCAACCTTCTGTACCTTTCCGGATCCTCAAACTCCTCACCTGCATCACTACTCAACATTCGGTTCCATTGGTGTTTTAGCTGGTCTAGCACCCAACAACCCTGTTTCTTCTAGTAGATCAAGAACATATTTCCTCTAGCACAGATTAATACCATTCTTGGACCTCGCTACCTCTATCCCTAAGAAGTATCTTAATTTGCCAAGATCCTTTGTCTGGAAGTGATCATGCAAGTAAGTCTTCAACATGTCAATCTCTGGTCTGTCATTGCCTATGATAACAATATCATCTACATATACCACCAATAGGATCTTCCCAGCATTGGATTCATAGCTGAATACAGAATGGTCAACTTGATACTGTTTCATTCCAAACTTCTTCACCACTTCACTAAATCTCCCAAACCATGCACGGGGAGATTGTTTAAGTCCATAAATAGCCTTCTTAAGTCTACATACCTTGTCACCCTCCCCCTGAGCAACAAACCTTGGTGGTTGCTCCATGTACACTTCCTCAAGGAGATCACCATGTAAAAAAGCATTCTTGATGTCAAGCTGAAACAAGGGCCAATCAAACATAGCAACAAGAGAAATCAGAACACGAACTGACCCAATTTTGGCAACTGGAGAGGTGTTTGTGTAATCGATACCAAATAGTTGTGAATAACCTTTGGCAACTAACCGAGCTTTCAACCATTCAACACTCCCATCAGGTAAGTATTTAACTGTGTACACCCACTTACAACCCACAATATGCTTACTAGGCGGAAGAGTGGTGAGGTCCCATGCATGAGTACGAGTCAGGGTCAAGAGTTCTTCTTCCATTGCTTGGCGCCACCCTGGAGAAGTGAGAGCTTCCTGGCATCCTTGGGAGCAGAGACAGAGGATAACATAGAAACAAACTGGCGATGGGAAGCCGAAAGGTGAGATACAGAAACATAATTGGAAATGGGGTGAAGAGTGCAACTGCATTTACCTTTCCGCAAAGCAATAGGGAGATCAAGGTCAGAAATGGGGGTGGGGCTGGGGTGGTAACAACTGCCGGATCTGTCGATGGTGACGAAGCTAGAGGAGGAGCCGGTGCCTAACGATGTGTATACACTTGTCGGATAGGTGGTCATTCCGTAGGTAGCTGCACTGGAGGCAACGACTTGGTCACAACTGGAACAAGAGGAACAGGGTCCTCAACTGGAACTGGAAGAGGAGGTGATAGCAACGGAAGAGAAGAAACATCTGACATGGAGAAGAAAGGAACAAACTCAAAGAATGTAACATCAGGACATACAAAAGAACACTGAGAACTAGGATTATAACACTTATACCTTTTTTGAGTCCTGGAATAGCCAAGGAAGATACATTTAGTGGATCTAACATCTAACTTGTCCATTCCAGGCCCAAGATTATGAACAAAACAAACACATCCAAAAACTCTGGGAGTAAGGGGAAAAGGAGACAACGTGGGAAACAAAACAGAGAATGGGAACTGACCTTCAAGGATAGACATGGACATGTGGTTAATAAGGAAGCAAGATGTAAGTACAACATCACTCCAATAGGGTTTGGGAACATTCATATGATGTAAGAGGGACCGAGCAGTTTCCAAAAGGTGATGGTTCTTTCTCCCAGCCACCCCATTTTGTTGAAGGGTGTAGGTACACGAGGTTTGATGGATAATGCCGTGTTGTTCCAAATATTCTTGAAATGGTGTGTAAAAGTACTCGCGACCATTATCAAAATGGAGTTTAATGTGTACACCAAATTGATTGCGAATCTCAACATAAGATTTTTGGGAAATAGAAAATAGTTCACTCCTTTCTTTCATAAGGTAAAGGCATGTCATCCTTGAATAACCATCAACAAAAATTACAAAGTACTTGTAACCATTATAAGACTATTCTGTTTGGACCCCAAATGTCCGAATGGACTAAAGAAAAAGGACTCGATGTACAACTATCAACTCTAGGATGAAAGGGAACACAATGATGTTTCCCAAACTGACACGACTCACAATTCAAAGTAGAAAGATGGCTCAACGACGAAACAAGTAACTGAAGAGCTTGAAGAGATGGATGACCAAGTCTGTAGTGCCACTGATGAGGAGAAAGGGATGTCTGAAGGGCTGTTGTCAAACTACCTCCATCAAGATAATACAGTCCACTAGCTTCATGTCCACCAATCTTCATCCCCGTCTTGAGATCCCAAAACACACAAGATGAAGGATAAAAGGTTATAGAGCAATTAAGAGACTTAGACAATTTACTAACAGACATCAGGTTAAAGGGAAACTTGGGAACATATAAAACTGATGATAGGGATAATGAGTCTGTGTCAACATTACCAACACCACATATGGCAGATGTAGAGCAATTGGCAAGAGTAACAGATTGTGATGTGGAGGACGAAGAAATGGATGAAAGCACACTTGGAGTCCCAATCATATGATCGGAAGCTCCAAAATCTATAATCTAATGGGAAGATGTGGATGCCAGACAAGTCGTACTTGAGTGTGCAAGGGTAGCCGTGTTCTGCTGAGATGTACCTTGAATGAACCGCTCATAATCATCTCTGGGAACACTCACAATCTCCTTTTTGGAGGCATCTGTAGATGTAGAGGGTATCTGATCAGTATGTTGCGATTCTTGTCTCGAACTACCACCATTTACGGCTGCATGATTTGCCTAGGTTGAAGGTGGGCCATGTAGATCATAGCAGAAGTTGATAGTATGTCCCTCCATACCACAATGTGTACACTTCCTCTGAGTATTACCACATCCTCTACACCGGTCTCCCCGAGTCTCAACCTCCAACACGACCACCACCACAACTATACATTTCACCACCACCACGACCATACATGGGTCCACCACCACTATCACGGCCAGGTTGACCTCCTCTACCACCACGACCTCCCCCTTTCGTAACTGCAAATGCAGACCTATCCGATATAGTGAAATTCTTTGTGGGTCCAACTGAGATCCTCCGAAGGTGAGCAAACACTTCCTCAAGAGAGGGAAGAGCAGATCCACCTAGTATGTATGCCCTTATTGGTTCATATTCAGACTTCAGCCCTACTAAAAATCTGGTCACATCCAACTGCTCTCTCTGTTGTTGCTGAATTTTGACATCAGGTGTAAGAGGGTGATACACATTCAACTCATTTCGCAGATTTCTCATACTTTCATAATAGTCCTCAAGACTCTAATTCCCCTGTTGCAAATTGAAATACTCTTGGTACAGTTGGTAAACCCTAGTAGTGTTATCTTGTCCAGAATAAAGCTTCCTTGCATGATCCCAGACCTCCTTGGCTGTATCTAAAAACATGAAGTTCACACTGATTTTGGATTCCATGCTGTTCCATAGCCATGTCATAATTTGAGCATCATTTTGCTCCTACTCATCATATCCCGGAGAATCAATTGGGGGTTTATCTTCCCTCACATGCTTCACTTTCTTTTTGGCTTTTAGAAAAACTTCAACAGACTTAGCCCAAGGCACATAATTCTTACCATTCAGTTTTATAGAGGTCATCTGCACATTCAAATAATCAGAAGGGACCATCACACTCGATTTGCATTCACTGTTGTCTCCCATGTCTGCACAAGGAAAAAGGGAGAAATTCTACCACTAGGTTGTCACTCTACTGCACTAATTAATCACCACACTACACACTAACAACTGAATACTACTAGGGTTCCTAGTATCATAGGTTTCAGCAACAACACTCACAACTCTTCACCACTGTTAGCAACAACACCACTGCTGCTGTCCACTATCAGCACTATAAACCCTCACAATACATCTCACGAATAGGATTCAGTTCTGCAACATATATAAAAAAAAAAAAATCTGCTACATAACACAATTTGATTCAAAGATCATGTACCTGCCGAATAGAGGGTACAGAATCTGTCACCATCACAAAACCAGCCCTCTTCGAACTACTGAGTAGAGGGTTTTCTACCAACACACACAAAACCACAACAACAGCACTCATTGGAGGCATGAAAACCCCCAGAAGGAGAAAACAGCCAGTCCTTTTTTTTTCTTTCTGGGAAACTCCTAGCTATCAGTGAGAATTCTGCAAAACCCTAGAAGAGAATGCTCAGAATAGAGAAAAAAGAAGGCGACTGATCTGAACTGATTATCGTGGCTCTGATACCATGATAAAATTCAGATAAGGTGTCCGTATGATTTCAGATAAGAAGGAGAAGAAGATGGAGAAGGAGGAGGAGAGGAAGAATAGTTTCAGTCGAACTAGAGAGAAAACTTGTCTTCTCTGGTCGGCGATTCTTTATTTATACTTTTCTAAAATAAACAAGAATTACTATTGTGCCCTCACTTAAGTGAGAGCCACATCAGCTAAACAATTAACATATAAATTAATATAAAATGTCTATACTACCCTTCTACAGCCGACTCTAACAGTAACAAACCCCACTCATTGGATCAACTGTTATTGCTGCTCCAAATATCTTCAATGTATAAATCCAATGAATGGTAGAAGATTTAATCAGTTCCATGCTTCTAGCAGCATATCTAATATTCTAATTTAATTTCTTAAAAAATCTATGACTATGATCTAACTTAAACATGGCATTTCCTAACCTGCATACTAAGTTGATAAAAGTAAGTAAATAAGGGACACCAGCAGAAGAAACAAAATCAAATTACAATAAAGTTCCTAGCACCTATAATATTTTGAATAAAAAATAAAGTTACCTAATTAAAGAAAGTGGAATGTAAAAGATTGGTTTGGCTCAAGACAAGAGTTCTTAAGTAAAAACCAGCCTTTGGTACACCAAGTTAGTGTTGGTCACAACAATTTTGGAACTTTCTTTTTTCTATTTATCTCCATTTTTTTTAAATTGGATATGTAACTAATCTGAGTTGTTTGCATGCTGACCATCTGTCATAATTACAGGTTGCTGCAAATTATGTTGCCATGGTATCATCTGGACAAATATTTGATAGGTAATTTTCATCACCAATTTGCAGATAATTTAATTTATTTTGGTGTTTAGAAATGGAATTGGTTGTTTTTTTCTTATTCTGAGTTTATTTTAATACTGTAGCATGGGGAATCGAGTTCTTATTCTATTCTTCCCATCTTTGATTCCAGTTCCTTGGAGAAAGGTCAACCTTATATTTTCCGTGTTGGATCTGGCCAGGTAAGCTATAGAAGTACCTCCCAGTCAATTCAAAACTTAAAAACTACACTCATCCTAAGTTGATTACCATATGTCACAGTTGATTAGCCTAGATAATGGAGAACTTTCATTTTAGAATTTTGATCAGCTGACCTAAATGTGAAATTGTGTAAACTGATGGTCTGGCTGCACTTTGAATTCTTAGTTCAACTCCAATTTTATTGAGTCCAAGCTTCTATAGTTAGAGGTATCCTTTCAGTTAGTGAAACTTGAAGTTTCTAGCCTTACCATAATGCAGAAATTTATTTGATTCACTGTTCTGCTTCTGTATGTTTTTATTGATTATTATTTTTTGCTACTAAAATAGGTGATTAAGGGACTTGATGAGGGGATTTTGAGCATGAAAATTGGTGGGAAACGTCGACTCTACATTCCTGGACCTGTAAGTTCTTTAATTGATGGTTTTCCTTTATTTCTACCTTCATGCCATCTTTCCTACAACTACAACAGTAAATCAGTAAGCTAAAGAAATTGGTCCTTAAAATGGCTACCAAACCATAAATTCTAAATTTAAAAAGTAAGATTCATTAACATTTTTGTCTCTGTTTTCATTTCTTTCTTTCCTTTTTTTTATTTTTTATTTTTATTTTGGTAGGACGAGGTGAGGGATCTCTGTTAATAATTCCACCTCTCTTGACCAGTAAATAGCTTGCTCATTCTCTAGCCAATAATTGGGGGGGGGGGGGGTAACAGGGATGAACTATTCTGGGGAACATCTAAATGGTTTTGTAAAAGCATGAAAAGGGACTAGGCAACAGTAGTCATCAGATGGATGCTAACCAACCTCTTCACCATTCACCATTTATTATCCTCTGTATTTCCATCACTGTTCATTATATTATTTAATTAACTAATTAATTAATCTTTTGGTTTACCCAGTTGGTCAAAACCTATTTTTCAGTGTGTAATGCTCCCGTTTCATTTCTTTACAGCTGGCATTTCCTAAGGGTCTCAATTCAGCGCCTGGAAGGCCAAGAGTGGCTCCAAATAGTCCTGTTATTTTTGACGTGAGTTTGGAATACATACCAGGTCTTGAAGTGGATGAAGAGTAAGAATATTCTATGTACATATTTTGTTATCCTACTCCACCACTTCACTTCTTTCATTACAGGAAGTAGCAGAGAAACTTATGTTGCAAGTGTTTCGGGTCCTCACATTATTCTTTTCTTCATTTGTTGTATATGCCCATTTGTGAATTTCATAACTGTGATTTTGAAGGTCAAAGGCTTGACATGATCTCATAAGCATTGACATTTTAAACTCTCCTCTGCAATTTGTTATTTGTGAAAATTCAATGGTTCATTAAATAACCAGAACTAGTTTGATTTTCATAAAGAAAAGCAGAAATTCATCATCATCAATCCAAGCCTTATCCCAACTAGTTTGATTTCCATGATCATGAAAGTTTGGCAAAAGTTTAGTGTTGGCTGCCAATTCGTAGTAACCCTCCTTTATCTAAGCTCGGAGCCGGCAGTGAAAGGCAAGTTCACACTGGCGCTATTAAAATCAGAGAATGAGAAGCAATGCTAGAAGGGTTGTCTTCCCCAAGATATTATACATGAGCTTGCACGTAACGAGGGGCTAAGTGCATCTTTAATGTTATGCATCTGTTGTCATGCAAAAATGAATGCCTGTGGAGAAGATGTGCAACCTTCGACCATTACTTTCTCAAGATAAGCTTGTTATGCCACAGCTGGGTGCAACTTGGGCGGGCCCAACCCGATCCCGACTGACCCAACCCGAAATTTTATATAGCTGGGTAAGGGTTTGGATTTTTGGTCTAACCTTCTGATACACATACCTTGTTTTATTATTTCTTTATAGTGAATGATTCCTTTCTATGCCCATGAGGCATTTTTTTTTAAGCTTTTAGGCATTGTTTGTATAGACTTTTTAAAAACAAAAAGCATAATATGTTGTTTGGTTTGGGTGTTTTATACTTTTATAAAGTGACCCGACTTTAGTGGGTCCCTATTCTTGAAGCATAGTACAGGTTGAGAAGTTATCCCAGACCTAATGGATAAATCGAAAGAGATGAATCAATCAGGTAATAAGTCAAACAAAGTATAGAAGATTAGGGATGGTAACAAGTAGGGCCATGTTTGGCAATGTTTCCACATGTTCCTATTCTTTTAGAAATTCCTGTTCCAAAACAAGAATTTTATTTCTTGCTCTTCAGGAGTAACAGATACGTTTGGCAAATTGTTCTTCGAGAACGTATTTTTGTTCTATAGGAACAGAAATAGCATCTGGATAATGAAATTATTTCTTAACACTAGTTTTGCAAATTCATCGACATTAAACCTAAAATTAACCATAAAAAACATGTGTCATTGTCATAGTGATGTCTTCATATTGTCACCACCTAATCCTTGATCACTTGAGGATCAAAACAAAAATAAGAACAATAAAACAAAAGCCCAACATGCCATGATGCAACAACACCCACAAGTAGTAATGTCTACAAATTGATCCCTATTTTGTGTAATTGGTTCTTTTCGCACTTTAACATGTCTGCCACCATCACGGGGTATGAATTGGTCTACCCAAATGAAGTCATTTTCCTGTGTTTGCTTATAAAAAACTATTATTAAATACCTAAAATATTTCATAACAAAAACATATAACCGATAAGAGATGTACCACTCCAGTAGGGCATTGATAGAACCACCATCCATAATTTCTTTCCGTTTTTGCCATAAACAGATGCATCTAGCCACGTCTACAAGCACAAATTGGGCGTTGATGTACCACTCCAGTAGTTTCCCTATGTTTTCATTCATATAGATCTACTAATTCTTTTATTATTTTATCTATTTTTATTTTTTTTCAAAGTTAAAATGTTCATCTTGCATCAAATTGATAACAGAATACATAACAATCCAACACATGGACAAAATGTTCATAACACATAACAAAGGACAATCTTCATGATATTAAACATATAACAAAAAGACAGAACAAAACACAATGATGGGATTAGAGAAGAAACCCCACCCATTCAGCATAACATATAACCATCGATGGGATTAGAGAAGAAACCTCACCCATTCGGCATAACATATAACAAATGCAAACAAAATAATATAAGAAAAACAATTTCAGATTGCATCATTTAGAGATTGTTTAAAATTCATCTTTACGGTGGGATCAAAAACGATTTCAGGTGAATTTGACCAGAGAAAATGTGAGTTTAAAACAGAGCGCATGATACAAAACTAGGTACGAGGACGAGACAACATACCTGTTGACGCTTTCTTGGCTGGAAATCTCGTCAGTGCTTTCTATCGTTTACTCGTTGTCTGGTTGGAGCCAAGGGAGTCCCTCCTTCCTCTGAGATTTGTAGCGGCAAGTTGGAAGAGTTCATTGTCGAACAAAAATTAGGGCTTCTTTCTATCATTTAGTGCGAAATATCCAAAATACCCCTTCTCTCACATGGGAGACGTTAACACGTGTTCATTAATAGGGGTTAACGTTGTGGAAACCGCATGTTCCCTAGGCTATTCTCACGAGAGAACACCTTTTTTTTTTTTCTTACACCAAACGCGTTTTTGCTCCGTGAGAACACCAGGAATGCATGAAATGTTCAAGCGGAATGTTGCCAAATAAGGCCTAGGGTACCTGTGAAATTGTGCTACCCATTCTTGAACCTACTTAAGCACCCTTAGGCCATGTTTGGGAGTGCTTAAAAATAAGTGCTTATTTGGGCCATTAAGCACTTATTGGTATTTGGGAAATAAGTCTGAAATAAGTGCTTATTTTAAAAATAATGGCTTACTTTTTAAGCCCAATTTTCCAGCTTTTTTTAAGTGCTTATACAATAAGCACTTATTCAATTTTTTCTTCCAAAATTATCCCTAGTTGAATTTTAAAATACCACTTATAAAATTATCCCTAGTTGAATTTTATAAAATTACTTTTATGAAAGCACTTTTATAAAAGTACTTTTTTGAAAGCATTTATACAAAAGCACTTTTATAAAAGTATTTTTACAAAAGCACTTTTATAAAAGTATTTTTACAAAAGCACTTATAAGAAAGTACTTTTATGAAAGCACTTTTACAAAAGCACTTTTATGAAAGTACTTTTATGAAAGCACTTTTACAAAAGCACTTTTATGAAAGCACTTTTACAAAAGTGCTTTTGTAAGGGTACTTTCTTAAAAGTGCTTTCATAAAAGTACTTTCACAAAAGTTCTTTCGTAAGGGTACTTTCGTAAAAGTACTTTTATAAAAGTGCTTTTGTAAAGTGCTTTCATAAAAGTACTTTTATAAATGTGCTTTCGTAAAAGTGCTTTCATAAAAGTACTTTCATAAAAGTACTTTCATAAAAGTGTTTATAAAAGTACTTTTGTAAAAGTGGTTTTATAAAATTAATTTAATAAAAGTGCTTTCAAAGGGTATATTTTGAAAATTTGAAAGAAAATGAAGGACAAGATAGTCACAAATGCTTATATAAGTGCCTATTAGAAAAAAAGACTACCAAACGCCCAATATAAAATAAGTGCTTATTTTAAGAAATAAGCACTTGAAAAAGTCGGGTACCAATTTTAAGCACTTATTTTTAACTTAAGCACTCCCAAACATGGCCTTAATCCAAAATGCGTTAAACCTGTCATAACCCATTTCATCTAATTCAAATTTAGTTACCTTAATTAATGTATATTAAATTCACCATAACTGCATAATTAACTCAATTAATTTACAAACCCGTGAAATTAGTGTTTTAAGTCCGCCATTGACCTAAACAATTGGACCATTTGAATCATCACCTGGTCAGGATTCTTGGGTCTAGTTTACTTGAAACTTGGCTTTTGAACAAAAATTGTTCAAGCTTATGTAGTTGAACCCATTTGACTTAACCACCAAGTCACAAATTACACACTAAAACTTTTAGAGGCCATAACCTTGCACTAGCTGTTTGGTTGAGGTAATCTTTATATCAAATAGGATAGTTTTTTGAGATTTCTGTGTCCCAAGGGTCTAAAGGTGCCTTGCCCCACTATTTTGCCAAAAAAGCTATTTTCACCTCAAGTCTCAATTTTTAGCATTTTTATGAATAAAAAATAACAACTAAAACAAAAGATATAAATTTAAACATAAACTAATATTTATACATATATATTATGTGTAAAATATAATTATACATTAATATAGCATATCATAGTCTCACCCAATCAACATAGATGGTGGAATCAATAACCTACAACTCGAAGGCAAAAAACAGTTCAACCTCTAGGTAAGTTTTTTAAACATTGATGAAAATTGCTTGAGAAAAGTACTCTGCAGCTCATTGCAGAATTCTGAATTACAGCCCCCCATAGTTTACTAGTAACCCCCCCCCCCTCTATAAACCGCATCTTGTCCATGGATTTGGCATCAATCCACGGTCAGGATTCATCCCCCCTGTACGGTGGGGCTAAAGAATTCTAAGCTGGGCTGAATAGTCATTCTCCCAAATTGCTCCACCCAGGCACCCCTCACTGAACCCACCTAAGCATCATTGATCCCCAAACACGTTACATCTATCATGTCCTATCCCATCTCATTCAAAGTCAACAACCTTAATTAATGCATATTAAACCCACCATAACTATGCAAATAACTCATTAATTCTATTTAAGTCTATCTAAAACTACTCATATATAAAATTAATACATTTTTTATCAGTTATATAAAATTAATGCATTTATGAAAGGATTTGAGCCCAAATTGCATATTTAAATATAGTTCATTTACTAAAACACCCCCTATGGGTTTATTAAAACCTACCTTATGCATTTTACTAAAGCACCCCCTATAGTTTGCAATTGATTTGCTTAATTGACCTTCCATTAGATGATAGTGGAAAATATGGTTTTCGAACCGCCATTGACCCAGATAGTCAGACTATTCAGTCTGGGAACCATCCAGGCAACCGATTCTATTTTACCCCAAACCCGGTCCTTGACTAAAAATCGTTGAATCAGTCAATGACCCACTGACTCAGGCAGTCAAACTGTCAACCCATTCAACGGGTTTGGCCATTTTTTATTTTTAATTATTATTTTTTATTTTTTTTTGTCGAAACGGGTCATCTGTTCGAACCTGACAGTCGAATTGTCAACCTAGAAGTAGTGGCCAGAACAGTTCCATTTCCAGGTCATTTTTTAAAACCATGGTGGAAAATGACAATTTTGACATTAATGTTCATTTGAATAAATTTAATCAAAAGAAAATAAAGACGAACATGGCATTTTTTGACCCTAATAAGACATGAATAACCATTCTATTTGGTTCTATTTGGTCAATTTTATTTTATATATGAAGAAATGTTAGAGGTACTTTTGGAATAAAAGTCATGTCCCATGCCCTTGGACATTTTCACTCAGTTTAGGTGATTATGTTACTATTTCTAGATGTCAAAACAAGCACTTCTTAGTAACAGGTGGATTAAGTAAATGGTTTACAAAAACTATATGGGGTGTTTTAGTAAAATAAAAATTATAGAATAAGTTTAAGTAAATTCATAAAACTATAGGGGATGTTCTAGTAAATGACCCTTTAATAGAAGTATTTTAACTAGCAAACTAGTATATGATATCTTGTAAATTTGAACCTTGGCGCAGTACGAAAACGAAACACGTTGAAAAAAGCTTCAAAGAAAAAGAGCTGAAGTCGAACTACCAGGAAGAAGAATTCTTCACTGAATAATTAAGAGAAAATTCAATATCAAAAACTATCTTAACCTTCCCCTAGCTACTCTTTATATAGACATATACCCTTATGACTCCTAAAAGAAAGTTTCCTAATCTATGAAAACACTCTATAATAGAATCCTACTAAAATTCCTCAAAAAGAAAGTCTTAATTGAGCAATCCTAATTTAAGAAAATACTCCATAATAGAATCCTATTAAAACCCTTCAATATGAAAGTCTTAATTGAATACAAATTTGAAATCTCGCTGATGGCACCAATTTGGTGAAAACGAACTAAGATAGAAATTCTGTGGTGATGCTATATCGGTAAATATTTACTAAGTTGGGTTGGTGGCATCATCTCTGCTTCTTATGTGTCTTAGAATGGTCTCAACTTGCATAGAACTTATTAGCTTCCTTCTGTGCTACATCATCATCTCCTTATATGTACTAAGAGGGGTCTTCGAACGAGAACGCATCGATTTCAACTCCTAAGCAAGTGCCTCAACTTGTCTTCTCAGCTCCACCACCTCTTCTTACATTTTGTTGTTGGGTTCCTACTCCATGATGTGAGATACTTGTTTCTTCTTACGAGTTATAATTCGAAGAATGATCAAATATGAGCTCTGATACGAAATGCCGTAGTACGGAAACAAAACATGTTGAGAAAAGCTTCAAAGAAAATAGTAGAAGTCGAACTACTAGAAAGAAGAGTTCTTCACTGAATAATTAAGAGAAAATTCAATATAAAAAAACTGTCTTATCCTTCCCTTAGCTACTCTTTATATAGGCATACACCCTTATGGCTCATATTCCTAATTTGAAAACACTCCATAATAGAATCTCACTAAAACTCCTTAAAAAAAGTCTTAATTGAGTAATCATAATCTAAGAAAACACTCCATAATAGAATCCTACTAAAACTCTTAAAAAAGAAAGTCCTGATTGAATGCAAATTTGAAATCTCGCTATAACGCTAACTTGATAATTACGAACTAAGATAAAAACTCTGCGATGACGCCAACTTGGTAAAAACAAACTAAGATAAAATTCTGTGATGATGCTATATCAGTAAATATTTACTAAGTTGGGTCGGTAGCGTCATCTATGCTTCTTATGTGTCTTGGAATGGTACCAACTTGCATAGAACTTATTAGCTTCATTCTGTGTTGCATCATCCTCATGTACTAAAATGGATTTTCAAAAACCAAGTTTGTAAATGTTTACTCAATTGGTCCGAATCCCATACTGCATCAAACCTTTAATAAGCAATCATATTATATCCATATTTGAACCTCATTTATTCTCTTCTTTTTTTTTTTTTTTTGAAGAAAAACTTTAAGACTAATTCATTGCATCAAATCATTTCTAAGAACAAGTTTGAGAAAATTAGTAGGTAAAGACTAAGTGGTAGTTCTTTGAACATTATATCCAAATGTCAAGCAACCTTGGAATAGTACCTTGTTATTGGTAATGAATGATTGAGTTAAAAATGCCTAACAACCTTAGGAGGTTGATAATGTTTAGCACATCTCCCTCAAATAGGAATTTTGTTATGACCACTACTCGAGCATAATTAGACTAGTTCTAAATACTTTTGCTTCTATAATCTATAACCTTAGGGTATTCGACAATATGGTTGGTTTTGTTTTTGAAAACAAAAACGTGGTTGTTTTTTTTTTTCAAAATCAAAATCGATGTCCAACACCCCCTTAGTTATCCATTTAATATTATTTTTGGTGGCTAATTTCATAAGAGAATTCAAGTTTACTACTATGACATATCATCATTGTTTATTAAATTTAGTATATTTTAAAATCCGCAACCATCTTATATATAATTATTAATGAGATCTATAATTAGGGCTATTCCCAAAATGTTGCAAACCAACCAAACTAGACACTCTAGACCGATTTAATACGAGATGGTAGAACATGGTTGGTTTCGGTTTAGAAAACATTAGAAACCTATAAATCAGTTCGGTTGCGGGTTTTGCGGCTTTTGTCTTTTTTAAGCTGAATTAAATTGACCCGAACCAAGGTTTAAAATATTGATACACTTGATATGTTGATAGGGGCGTATCAGGCAATATCAATACTTTTTTTTTTTTTACATTTTTTCAGAACCGATTCAGGGGGCGATTTAAGGCTCCTCCACCCTCTGAACCGGTAAGGATCCCGATACACCCTCTATAGAAGCATATTGAGGAGCTCCCAGAATGATACATATCAACCATACGAACTAATACGTGTTGATAATTTGAACCTTGACCCTAATTGATATAGCCTAATGTGATAATATCCTAGACTTTCCTATTATGTTTTTTTTTTTTCTTTTTCTATTTCTTATCATACAAAATATTTACAAGAACGCAAAATATAAAAAAAAAAAATTACTGAAAATCGAAAAATCCTAACCAGAGAGACTCAGGTAAACAGCAGCACCAACGCCGAGAGCATAAACGCCCATCACTGCTCCCACTAAATCCTTCCCCAACCGAGTTGCCATACCGATTCCGGCGATTCCAGCGATCCCAATAGGAATCGTCTGAACCACTGCTTTCCCAGCGTTGGAAACGATGGCATCCCTGAAGAGCTCCACGGCGAAGGCCTTAAACTCCGAAGGACCCAGAGTTTCTCCATCGCTGGAATGGTCCGTGGACCGTTCGATCACGATCTTGAAAGCCCTGTGGACCTGGGTTCTAGCAGGAGGGGATGGGACCCACTTCTTCACGAGAGGGTGGACGGTGGAGAGGTTCAGATGGAGGCGTTCGGAAGCGCCGTCGAGCTGGTAAGGTCGTACACCGGAGAAGGCATGTTGGGAGAGATCCAGGCACTCATCGTAGACGGAATTGCAAGCGGCATCGAAGTCCGGCGAGTTCCGCAGGGCTTGCTCCACTCTCTTCGATGCCGACAAACCCATCGCAGAGAGAGAGAGAGAGAGAGGCTTTAATTATCTGCTATTAGAAAGTCGATAGGCCTTGTTTTAGAGTTCAGAAGAAAGGGCTAAAGGGTCGTGATGGTATCGCCGTTGGGAAGACGACGCAGGCTATCCTCTTCATAAGAATCATAACCGTTGGATTGGGATTTATTATCTTTGGGGGTTGGTGTAACCATCGATGCTTTCTTCCATTTCTGCCCCCGTGTTCCAACCTGGTTTTTCATTTTTGCCTCCAGGCAGGTGTCTATCGTTGTCCTCCCGGACCTCCGGTCATGGTTTTAAAACCGTCGTTGACTCAGGGTCGGACCGTTCGGGACCTTGATGGTCTGACTGCTGAACTGTTAAACTCGGCTGAACCATTCAACTCGGACAACAGTTCATGGTTTATAAAATTTTCAAAAAAATAAAATAATAAAACAGAGAAAAATAAAATGAAAAGAGAACCATATGAGGTCAGAGAGAGATGATATCTACCATCATTGTCATCTTCGTCGTTGCCACTATAGGTCGCTGTCGCCATCACCGCTACAAGTCACCTTATTCTTCTTATTCTTCTTTTTTTTCTAAGTTTCTCGGTCGACAATCCACTTCTCTCTCATTCTAAACCCCCTTCTCATAAGTAATAACATTGATATCCATCTTACTGTAATCCAATCCAATGGGTAAAATGAGATATACATGATTTTAAGCTTTTCATTATTAAAACGTTCAAGTTAGTTGACCTGGATGGTCGAATTAATGACCAAAAACCACTGGCCGAAGTAGTTCTGTTTTTGGATCGATTTTTAAAACCTTGGTCCTAGTGTTTTCGTCAATGTTTTCAACCCACCATTAATCCAAATGGTCAAACCATTTAAACCCTCACTCCTCAATAATTCTAAATCCTTTTTTTTTTTTTTTTTACTTTCAAATTTGGGAACCAAAAAATCATTAATCCATTCAATCCAGTCACTGGGTCACAGGTTGCATATTAAATATATATGCAAACTTTTAGATGCATGACCCATTTGAGACCTAAGGGAGTCAAAGGCACTTTGTCCCACTATTTTTGCCAAAAGAGCTTTTTTGGCATTGAATCCCAATTTTATCATTTTTTATAAATAAAAATACAAATTAAATATAAAATAATACTTATATACACATATTTTGTGTAGAATATACATACATTATTTTGTTAATATAATACATGTTTATATACTTATACACACATTAACAACATTAATCTTTTACCTCAGAACTCCTAGCGAACTGAACCGGACATAAAACCAAAAAAGGGAAAGGTTCACGGGACAGATGTTCAACCACGATCAAACCGAAAGATGAACTGTGATGATGGAATATACATATATAGGTGATATAAATACTTAATCATATATTCTATAAATATTATTACAATTGCATGTCGTGTATTAAAGTAATAATAAACAAGAAGTCTTAGGTTCAACCTTGTTATTAACATTTTGAAGTTTCTATACATGTTAATGACGCGTGTGATTATATAAAACTAAGACCGATTCACCGGATTTTTGGTTAAATGGTCAGCTAGTTTTTCATGAATTACGGTTTCAATGTATGATCGAACCGATCAAAGAGAGAGGTCATGGTTAAACCAGTTTGACCACCCATGCCAGTCCAGTCCGATTTTCTAACAATGCTCTTAGCCCCTCTTCTTTATACCTTTTCAAGCTCTCTCAAGTTACCACCTCGATAGACCCCTTTCCCTTTTGTTAGGAAACTCCCTTTCCCACCCACTAATTTAGAATTTTTCACCAACAACTTAGGTGCAGTTTTCATTCTTAGGATTTACCCACCTACTAATTTAGGAACTCTCTTTCACGTAGGAAATGGAAAAATAAGAAAAAAAAAGGTGTCCGAGAATTACCTAAATGGTGGGGTGAATTGGGTGGAGATCTAAAAAATATGATTGTATTAGAATTCAATTCGAATTCACAGATTTTCAACAGATGATACACAACCAAAGATTAAAGGCTTAATCAATAAGGTTCAGCAGCTAACCAAGATAAATGATTGATGAAACCAAACAATTGAATTGACAAACCTACAACTACAAACAAATCAATAGGTAAGGTAATAGCATGAGATGCAAGGGGGTTGGTAGTCATCAATTAAGCATAGTAATAATAACGATGATGAAGGGTGATTTGGTACGACTGAAGGACATGTGGACCCGACCTGCCAGTAGGATGACAATTCAGCGCGAAGTGTCATGTTAGCAAATTGGGGAGCTCGGGTGCTTGGTCACCTCAGAACCAAAATCACTTCGGTACCCGTGTACCGAAGTGCTACAAAATTGATTCTAGAACCTTCTCAACAAATCTTGAACCACCTGGGATCACGCCACGTAACTGTAGGCCTTATCCTCTCCCACTCGAATTGGAGGGAAATGATAAACCTCATTAACTGATATGTTACTCTCCTCCTAAAGCGGAACGGATCCCTACTACATGGGTTGAGGATCCCGGATCCGTTTCGTGAGATCCACGACAGTCCAACTATACGTGCGATTACTTGCTCACTAGCCTACTAGCTTACTAGCTTTTAGCTCGCACAACTCAATACTAACTTAAGCATCGGAGTAACCTCGTCGGGTTAGCCACCTCGGGTTCTATGATCCTTCGTCTTGCAACTTGGTCCAGCTCGCTACGCGGCTAAGGTCTAGGTCTTCTTCCAGCTAGGAGCTTCTAGATCACGCACAATCAATTGGTGCCGTTTGTGGGAACCGATCGAAAAGTCAGCACTACATCTCATCAACCACCTCATTCAGTCTCAATGGCATCTTCCAACAACACCGGTAAGGACAGTTTACCATCCCCCTCACTACTTCGGGGATCCCCTCTCTGTTAGTGCCACAGACAACCCAGCAGGTGAATGTCCCGCTTCCCCAAGTGAACACCACTTTTTCGGAGCCTTCGGTGATTCCTCATGGGGTCAGGCATTCTCAGTTCGATGACCTTGTTTAGAGCATCAGGACGATGCAGATCTGGATGTAGTAGATCCACCAGTTCCAGCAATTTCAATAGTATTATTTCTGCCAACAATACCAACAACAGTTTCCACCACTACAGCCAAGCCAACAGCAGATTCCACTGCAACAAACAAGTCAGTACCAAGGACAAACTCAAAACCAAAACCAGCATAAGGCCCATCAGAATGTCTGTCGATCTCCCCATCGGGGTGAGGGGACCTCGCAGGTATCGGTCCCTCCCAGGGGTCGGACCCCACCTCGGGGCAGGACAGACGGACAACACTCTCCCCCAGTCTCTCAAAGGGGGAACCCCAAAGATAGGCCCGAAGTCAACCAGCCCAAGAGGGTCAATCAGCAGCAACATTCGCAGCCGGAGAACAACGGGTCATGACGTGATGATCATCAGCTCGGGGCCCAAGGCGTAGGCTCAAGACAAGACCCCTCTGTGGCCCACAACAGCCAATGCCGGTCTCAGAACCAAGAGGAAGTAGTAGGAAGGAACCCTGATCCACTTCGCAACAGTGTTTGGGAGCGAGAGCAAACTAGAATTGAAGTGCTTGATCATACGGAAGTCAGCAGTACCAATGCCGAGCCAACAAAGAAGCAGCAGCAGCGGTGTCGCAAGACTCACCGTTCCTCAACTAGGAACAACCCGCCGACAAAGAACAGTCAGCCGTTGGAGCAGAGCAAGGAAAGAGAAGAGGTAAGCTTGGTAGCTACGCGAACGGCCCCAGCTTTGTTGAGTCGGCCATCCCCCTTGTCACCTGAGCTACTGGTGGTCCCAATGCCAAAGGATTTCAAGGTACCTCTGTTGGACAAGTACGATGGATCTTACAATCCCAACGATCATGTAGACAGTTCCAGTCTCAGATGCATCTCATCGGGGCAGACGAAGCATGTATGTGTGTGGCTTTCTCCACCACCTTCAAGGGCTTAGTCCGAACTTGGTACAGGAACCTCGCGCCAGGCTCCATCAAGAGTTGGGCACAGTTTGTAGACATGTTCACGACCCACTTCATCACTAGTAAGAAGTGCCTGAAGTCATAGGAAAGCCTTCTAAACGTGGTGCAGATGGAAGGAAGGTACGAGCAGCGACAAACACAAAAGAAAGAAGAGCAAGTCACCAAGGAGAAGAAGTCACCTTGCTCAAGGAGTAAGTCCCTCTCCCGAAGCTACAGGTCGGGTCGGCGATCCAGGACCCCCCTGTAGAGAGAACCAACTATACTCCCCTCAACGCGAAGCAATGAGAGATCCTAATGGCAATTAAGGACTCCTCCTTTGTCAAGTGGCCACCTAGGCTACGGGGAGACCCAATGACCAGGAACCCGAATGTTTATTGTCACTTTCATCGGGACCATGGTCACAATATAGAGAATTACCAGAACCTCCGTGACGAGATCGAGGATCTCATTCACCGCGGATACCTGAAGAGCTATATTTTTGTGCGAGGAGAAAGGGCGGGGAGACCGACAGGGAGATCATAGGAGAGACACCCCAGAGTCAAGCAGACAGAACGAGCAGCCACCTTGGTAGCTACCTGAAGAGAGATCGATATGCAAGGTGATCAACATGACCGCTGGTGGATCCATTATAGCAGGGTGCACTACAACAACAGGGAAGACCTCAGTCAGTGAACTGGAACATGAAGCAGAAAACCTACCAAAGCGACCTCAGGTAGAAGAGCCCATTTACTTCACCGAGGATGATGCGCGTGGGATACAGTATCCTCATGACGATGCCCTCATTGTGAAGCTCATCATCAATGACTTCGAAGTGAAGCAGATCTTGGTGGACTTAGGCAGTTCGGCCTACATCCTATTCAAAGGGACCTTCAACAGATTACAGTTGTAGAAAAGCAACTTGAAACCGACAAATGCGCCCCTGGTGGGGTTCAACGGTGAGGAAGTCAGACCTCTTGGCCGAGTCACAGTACTAGTAGAGGCAAGAACATGGCCAAACATAGTGCGATTTGAGCATACCTTCTGGTGGTCGTGACTCCGTTCCCCTACAACGCGATCATAGGTCGGCCCATCACGCACGTCTTACGTGCAATAGTATCAACATACTATTTGGTAATGAAGTTCCCGACGGATTATGGAGTAGGGGTTGCATGAGGCGATCAGCTCGAGTCCCGCAAGTACTACGTGGTTGCCCTAAAAGGAAAGGCGAAACTAGTGGAAGAAATGCCCGGATAAGCGAATCACTTCGTACACTAGTAAATTTCCTACTTAATAATTTAGATGTTTTTGCCTGGTCTGCAGTACAAGTGCCCAACATCGACCCTGGTGTGATTACTCACAAGTTAAATGTGGACCCTTTAGTCAGGCCAATTAGACAAAGAAAACGCAACCTCGCCCCAGAGCGATGGAGGGTAGTCGATGAGGAGGTCGAGAAGCTCCTCGCCACAGAATTTGTCAAGGAGGTCCATTACCCGAGCTAGGTCGCAAACCCCGTGTTGGTGAAGAAGGCCAATGGAAAGTGGTGCATGTGCGTCGACAACACCGACCTGAACAGAGCCTGCCTAAAGGACTACTTCCCCCTTCTCAAAATAGACCGCCTGGTAGACGCGACCTCGGGGCACGAGTTGCTGAGCTTCATGGATGCCTACTTCGGCTACAACCAGATTAGGATGGACATAGCTAATCAAGATAAGACTACCTTTGTAACTGAGCTCGGGCTGTACTGTTATAAAGTCATGCCCTTTGGTTTGAAAAATGCTAGAACAACTTTTCAACGACTTGTAAATAAAATTTTTGAACATTTGATTGGCAATAAAATTGAGTCTTATGTTAACGACATGGTCGTGAAGGCCTAGTTTTCCAACTCTTTAATTGATGAATTAAATATGGTTTTTCAAATTCTAAGGAAATTTAACACGAAACTTAACCCGAACAAGTGCGTCTTTGGGGTCACGTCGGGCAAGTTCCTCAGTTACATAGTGAACCGACGTGGTATCGAAGCCAATCCTGATAAAATTAAGGTCATATTAGATATGAGACCGCCTTGAAAGATAAAGGAAGTCCAAAGGCTAACTAGCTGGGTAGCTGCCCTAAACCGGTTTATGTCTAAATTGGCGGGTCGGTGCCTACCTTTCTTTAAGGTGATAAAAAAGAATGAAGACTTTGCATGGACCGAAGAGTGCTAGCTCACGTTTAATGAGCTGAAAAGGTACCTGAGTACTGCCCCGATTTTAACTTGACCAGAGGAAGGAGATGAATTGAAGTTGTACCTCTTCGCTAGTGATGAGGTTGTCAGCTCAGTACTAATCAGAGAAGTAGACCGGGTCCAATGACCAGTCTACTATGTAAGTAAAGTTTTGCGGGACGCGAAAGCTAGATATCCAGACATCGAGAAGCTGGCGTACGCGGTAGTAGTAGTAGCTCAAAAACTACGCCCGTACATCCAAGCCCACACCATTGTCGTCCTTACCAACAGACCTCTGAGGCACATTTTGCTTAAGCTCAAGGTATTAAGGAGATTGATGAAGTGGTCCATTGAGCTGAGCAAGTATGATATCCGGTTTGAGCCACATCCAACAGTCAAAGCCCAAGTCTTGGCGGATTTCGTAGCAGAATGTACGTTCAACACACTGGCCCCTGAACCGATTAAGCCCCTAACGTGTTGGAAGCGTCAATCAGCGTGGCACCGGTCTCGGTCAGGGTAGGACCGACATCGTCTAACCAATGAGGAAGTGGTGCTAGACTGATACTATACAGCTCAAGCGAGGTGAAGCTGGAGTACGCGACCTGCCAGCAGTAGTAAACCAAATCAACGGAGGAGTATGTGCACTAATTGCCGGGCTAAACCTAGCGAAGGAGATGGGTGTAAAACACCTCGTCGTGTGCAGTGACTCGCAGCTGGTAGTAAACCAAATCAACGACAACTACGAAGCTTGCAACTCAACCATGGAAGCCTACCTGGCCAAAGTCAGAGAAATCCTACTAGACTTTTGTTCTTGCTTCATTAGGCAGATACCGAGGTCTGAGAACACTAAGGCCAATGCCCTGTCACGATTGACAAGTACTAGCGACAACACACTGCGAACTGTATATATAGAAGACCTGCCTTGGCCCAACATTCTTGGGCGGGGTGGGGGGGAGAAGAAGTCACTCCCGTGTTGCAAGTAGAACCGAGCTGGATTGACTCGCTTGTTGATTATCTGCTCCACAGGACCCTACCAGCAGAATGCAATGCAGCTCGGAGGGTAGAGCGTTAAACAGCTCAGTACGTCCTAGTAGTCGGACGATTGTATAAGAGGTCCTTTACGCTCTTGCGACCTTCAGAAGCTGAACTAGTACTTCGGGACATCCATGAAGGACTATGCGGAGGACAGTTGGGGGGTAGAGTGCTCGCCCAAAAAGCGCTAAGGCAGGGCTACTATTGACTTACCATGAAGTAGACGCACTCGAGCTCGTTAAGAAATGCGACAAATGTTAGAGGCACGCCAACATCCTCCATCAACCTTCTACCGATCTGAAGTACCTGACCAGCTCATGGCCCTTCGTGTAGTGGGGGATCGACATCCTTGGTCCATTTCCGCCGACAACCGGGCAGAGGAAATTTTTGGTTGTAGTAGTGGACTACTTCACAAAGTGGGTGGAGGTAAATATTGCAGCCCGGAATGTGCAAAAATTATTCTGGAAGAACATTGTGTGTCATTTTAGACTGCCCAAGGTGCTGATATCGGACAACGAGAAGCAGTTCAAATACATCAAATTCCAAAATTGGTGTGTTGAGATGTGGATTCAACAAAACTTCACTTCGGCAGCACACCCACAGGTGAACGGACAGGCCAAAGTGATTAACAAGGCTATCCTCCGTAAACTGAAAACTCGCCTAGAGCGAGCTAAAGGGTTGTGGGTGGACGAGTTGCCCAGTGTCCTTTGGGCCTACAGGACGACCATCAAGACTATGACCAGTGAAACACCCTTCAACCTCACATATGGAACGAAGGTCGTGGTTTGAGCGGAGATCAAAGTACCAACGTTGCGGCTTGAAGCATACGACGAAGAGGGGAACGACGACAAGCTTCGGACCAACTTGGACTTGATCGAAGAAGTATGTGACTTGGCCTATATCCAGACTACGGCCTACCAGCAGCGGGTATCTCGGTATTATAATGCCTGGGTCAATAAACGACAGTTTCGAGTTGGTGACCTGGTGCTCCATAAGGTAATGGTACGTGAGCCCGGCATAGGTAAGCTCGGTCCAAACTAGGAAGGTCCATATCGGGTGAGACGAGTGTTCAGAGATGGCACATACGAGCTCGAGACCATGGAGGGGAAACAAGTACCTCGAGCTTGGAACATTGACAACTTGAGAAGATACTATCTATGAGTTTGCGACTCCAACACAACCAAAAATTTACTAAGTTCATAAGACCACAGAGCTGGTCAGAAGGGTGTCAAGCTGAAGAGAGGACCGTAAGTCATTCCCAGAGCCTAAGGGCTATAGTGTCGATCTGACAAAAGACTTTGGCATGATATTAGACCTAATCGTCTCTTCGGCATGGGCAGATAAGTCCTAGTCGCCTCTTCGACATAAGCGCACTAAGACCCAGTCGCCTCTTCGACATAGGCGCGCTAAGACCCAGTCGCCTCTTTGGCATGGGCAACCTATGACCTAGTCGCTTCAGCATAGGCAACCTAAGACCTAGTCGTTTTGGCAAAGACAACCAAAAATCCAATCGCTTCAGCATGGGTAAATAAAAGAATAGATCATGCGCAGACAAGGCGGGCATATACCCTACAATGTTTGTTCACTTCCGTGTACAGCAACATCGGGTTATTCTTACTTAGGCCTAGCTCGTCAGCTCGACACTTCGAAAGTAATCTATACTTAGAAAATCACTACAAGAAAAACCATTTTTAGCCACGGTTTTTCCGGCAATCGACAAAATACCGTGGCTAAAAGCACTATATATAGCAACGGAATATACCATCCGTGGCAATATTCCCGTTTTTTGTATTCAACGTGGCCATGGTTTCCTAACCGTGGCTTAAATATAATTTATTTAGAAGGTTTTTAATTTAACCGTTGAAATACACCTATATTGAGAAAATTAAGCCGTGGCAATTTAATTCGTGCGGGTTCTAAAACTTTTGCGCTCATTCTTGCTCCCGCGTCAGCTCTCTTTTTCTCTCTCTCGCTTCCTCTTCTGTCGAACTCATTCTCACTCTCTCTGAAAAAGGGATTCATCATCAACAACGTTCATTTCTGGGCAGCTAAGAGAAACTCCTCTTCTCTCTTTCACTCTCTTCCCCCTATTTCTTTCTTGCATTGAGCTCTCACTTAGACGACACCAACAATGAAGCTGGCGTTAGGTAATCTCTCTATCGTCTCTGTCTCTCTCTCGTCCATGATAAATTTGGATTTGTCTCAGCTCTCCTTTCTTTTGGTCCAACTTCAAAATATCAAAAGCAAAATACATCTTAGCATCAAAACCCTAAGCCATGCCTCACTGCCTGCTAGAGTTTCTTCGCTTCGTGTATCACACTACCACTCTTCCAATCCCTCCCTGCTAACTCTTTCTCTCTCTCTCTCACTCGCACTAGTAGGTTCGTCTTTCCTTCTCTCCCTGCTAGGTTGTCTCTTCTTCAGAATGGAGGTATGCTGTCTATTTCTCTCCTAATCATTTCTTTTTGTTTTTTATCCAATTTGATTCTGAGGCATGTTTATTGAACCCGCATTGGACGTTGATTTTAATTATTATTATTATTATTTTTTTGTTTCGGTTTACAAGATTTATGAATGGAGGCTCAAAGAAGTGTATTGCATCTATTCTAAGCCGTGGAGGGGACCTTGTTCTAATCCATAGAGCATTGATTTCTCTGCTTGCACAGTTAAATGAACATGCCAAGCTCTCTATGCTGAGAAATGCCATGTGGACTCTACCAAATTTTTGCAGGGGCAAGCCACAACCACCTTTTGAGTAGGTGGGGGGTTTGACTTTCTTGCTGCAACTATGTGCAATTTTTCCTCTGGTTGCATTTTTATATTCTTAAATTGTTGAAATTCCTTTTGCAGACAAAGCCTACACTCCCAACTCTAGAGCGCCTAATTCATTCAAATGATGAAGAAGTTCTAACGGATGCATGTTGGGCACTTTCATATTTGTCTGATGGCACAAATGATAAAATTCGAGTTGTTATTGAGGTAGGGGTTTGTCCTTGATTTGTTGAACTATTGTTGTGAGTGTTGTAGTTAATTTTCATCTGACTGTGTTGTGTAGTTAATTGTCATGTTTCTCTGGCTTTATTGCTAATACATTTCTTACACAGGGAGGGCCCAAGGGTTTCTTATGGTCTTAACTGGGATCTTGCTGGAAGAGGGGTGATTGTTAAGGATAAAGCTTTTTTACAACCTAAGGTCTTTTGAGCTACAACAGAAAGGTGAAACCTTTGCAGGTATTTTGATCTTAACTTTGATTTCTAGCACTGGAAATGGATTGGTTCAAATCAGATATACCTAGTTCTGAATTTGATTTGTTAATATTCATTTTCAAATTGAATCTTATCCAATGAATTTGGATCAGGCCTGTATAGGATTCAAATATTGAATAATACTATTAGTAAAGTAAATCAAAATTATTATAATATTATATAATATTGATAAATAAATAAATTAACATGTATCTATTAGTGAAGTTGTATATTATGAATAAAATGATATGAAAATAACTTATACTACTAGAATTGAACCTTTGACTTTTTAGTAAACATAAATAGTCAAATTAACTTTACTAATAGATACATGTTAATTTTATGTAGAATATAGCATAGGTATTTATCCATTATTGGATTTGGACCAAATCGGATTTGGGCGGGCCCATATCTGATCCAATTATAAATGGATGGAATTCAGATCACCTTACTCAAATTGTATTCAAATTCTAACAAATTAATACCCTCCCAACCCCCTATATATCCCCTAGTTTGCCTAGTAAAAAAGTGACTGAATGAGTTAAAAGAGAATATTAATTGTTTGGACATTCAGGAATTCCCGGGCCCTCATAGTGGATTAATGGCAAGCCTACGTGATGTTTTTTGGTAAGTTTCATGGTTAAGTGAGAAGGTGGAGATGTAATGGAATTAATGGGTGTTCCAACAAAAAACATGTATATGATCCATGGAGAAAAGACATCAACTTACAGTTGTACTTATGTTTTCAACTTTTCAATTTGGTTGGCTCAGATTTTTGTTTTAATTTGGTCCAAAATTTAGGTTGAACCAAGCTGCTTGGTTTAATCTCACCACTTCTAAATGCATCCATGATGCTCTCAAATTTTTAAACCAACTTTTAGCAACAATAATGAGATAAAATAATAACTTCACACCACTAACAGACCTGTTTCAGCATACCACCACACAACATTTGAAATCTGGCTATAACTAACACAAACCACCAAACTCATCTACCACATTCACTGGCACTTTCCTCCTTGGTAACCAGAAATGCAGGGCTTGAAACACCACACACACCACTCTAAGTGACTATAACTGAACAAGAAATAGAAAAAGAACTTGTTCTTCTCTTGTACCCACAGAAGAATAACTATATCAGAAGAAAGTTTCAAGAAGAAACACTATTTCTCACTTGTGAATACTTCTATATGTGATGACACCCACTACAGGAAAACACTATAGTGATTTCCAAGGTAAGCTGCTTAGGTTCTGAGAACCTATGCTCTCTCTCCCCTTCTCTCTCTCTTTCTCTCTCTCTCACTATATATATATATATATTCTTTGATTCTTATTCTTAAATTCTTATTGCTTTAGGGAAAATATATTAAAAATATGCTTGCTAGTGCTTCACTGATTCAAGTAACTAGTTGCTTGAAAGAAATCAATATTATTAATTTTGTTGGTGGCAAGAAAGAAATTGGATATATAGCATGGTTCACTGATTCAGTCTCCTGATTACAGAGAGGACAAATCAGGTCAGGTAAGCTAGCACCTTTTTGACAAAGCATCTCTCTAGTCAGATACTTCTCCTATACCACTAGGTCGAACTGATTATGGAATAAATTAGAAGTCACTCATCCTCTAAACCAGTCGGCCCACTACTTATATTAGTGTAAATAAAAGGTTTTACAAAAATACCCTATTTATGATAAATTCTGGACAGGAGTACCCTGAATAAAAGAAAGGAAATACTAAGCTATCCTACTGCCCCAAATACAAGAAATCCGTTCCCCTCAAAAGTCTAGAAGAAATGCTACTTTAGCTGTAGCAGTTACAGCCAATTGCAGCAGAGGATGACAGAAGAATTTGGTGTTGGGATAGAAAAGGAACCTTCTTTGTCAAATCAGTGATGCAGAGCCTTAGTTTTGGCATCCCCTCCTTCCCATAAAATGTTATTTGGCCAAGAAAAGTCCCTTCAAAAGTGGTATTTTTGGTATGGACAGCAGCTTTTGGTATGTGTCTTACCAAAGACAAGCTGATTAGGAGGGGTATTCCTGTCACCTCCCCCAACTGCCCCCCTTGTGCAATTCTGATCAGGAAAAAGTAATCCATCTTTTCTTACACTGCTCAGTGAGCAGGCTTATTAGAATCATATGCTTGCCAATCTGCACCTGAACTGGGTATTCCCTAGCACCATTCTTGACTTCTTAAATGGCTAACACATTGATGAATGATGACCTTTCAATTAATGGTAAAATTATTGGGGGCGTGATCCCTGCAGCTGTGATTTGATCTATTTGGATAGAGAGGAATAGCAGAGTTTTTGAAGGAAAATCCTCTCAAACTGATGAAGTCATACACAATGTGTCAGCTAAAATCTTCTATTTGGCAACAGCTTCAAATCATTCAACTGACTCTCTCTTTTTTGTAATTACTTCTTATACTGATACTTTGCATGTTCTCTCCTCATGTATACCCAGTCTCTGTAATGGGTTTACCCCTTCAACTTTCTCTATCCTCGTGTTGTTCAATGATTTCACTCTCCTTTCTAAAAGCCCCCCTCTCTCATTCTAATGGTCCCTCTTTTATAGACCCAACCACCTGTCCATGTGGCAGTGTTTTAAAACATGAGAAGTTAAAATAACCTCCCCATTTTCTTGTACATGGGGTTAGGGGTAGTTATTTGACTTAAATAGCCTCCCAATAGGTGTCTCCACAAGGTATATGACACATAGCAAATAGGGGTTATTACAAATTTTGAGAAGTTTTTTTTTTTTTTTTTTGCTTCATACAAATTTTGAGAAGTTAAGTTTATGGAAATAGTAGAAGATCAAGACTGTAATCAGTCTTGAGTCCTAATAGGTTTTAGGTTTACAAAACAGAAGAAAAGTGAGAGAAAGGAGGAGGAATAGAAGAGAAACAGGAGAACACAAGG
>NW_010729125.1:2495488-2518125 GCF_000365185.1 Nelumbo nucifera
CTGAAATAAATAACAACTGAATTAACAAACTGACCCAAACTGACACTACTATAACTGAAACAAATAACTACACATGCTGTCCTACGAACACAGTGGGGACCACTGCTGTGGGGCCCACATCAGTGTTCTCTACAGAAATATACATAGAGAGAAATCCAAATGAATAGGACACTCTTAGAGGTTGTTAAGCAACCATCAACCAATCATGTATCATAATGAATGCTTAAAGCAACTAGCATGAATGTACCAAATCAAGGAAAGTTGATTGCTGATACGTGCTTCCTGATTGCCGAGTGGTCTCTATCTCATTATGAATTAAAAGATAGTCTAAGAGATTATCTTTAGGGCAGTTTGATGAATTATTTGGGGGTTAAATGTTGGGATGTTTTCTGTGAATTTTGGTTTCTGTAGGTTATCAAATTATAGTTTTTTTTTTTCTGTTTCTTGTATTATGTAACACTTTCTTTTTTTTTAATGATAATTTCTCATTATTATCAAAATAGCAGCAAGAATTATTCTCATTCTTTGGTTCTTTCTAATATATTGCTCATTCTTTGGTGGACAGCAAGCTATTTACTTGCTTCTCTATCTCTATTCTTCATCATTAATCACCCAAATCACCTTCTCTACCTCACAAAGCCCACCACCAAATCTGAAAGTTGTAGGACCCCCTATCTGTCCTACATCAAGGGGATATTTAGAATCTACTAAGGACATCTAATGACTTTATTCTCAAGGTCAATTGTACATTGGGATTTCATAAGAGCAGAAGTATTAGCATTTCTCCAAGGATTAAGACCAGGGAACTCTATTAATCGTAGGAATGTTGTGGTGGAAAGAGATTCCAAAGTAGCGATGAGTTGGTTTAGAACAACAGTTTAGGACCTTGACAGTACCAAAATTTATTAAAAAGTGAGAAGAAAGGCAGAAATGATAGGGATCAAGTTTACTTGGGTATGAAGATCAGCACAAAGTCTAGCCACCACATTAGCTAGACAAGGAGTGTAAAGAGTCTTTTATACTGCATCCCTCTATAAAAATGTAGAATGTTAAAGAAATAGGGCTAGGTACAAGCTGTCACCTGTCAGCCTCGGACTTGTTTGGGTGGCTTGGAAAAGCTCCTACTCTAGTATTCTTGTACACGGTTCTTTTCTCAAAATAAATAAATTATGATTGTTACCAATAAAAAAAATAAAAAAGAAAAGAAAAGCATAGGTGATTCTCTTGTTGTTGCTGCCCATCTTCTTGTGACCTCACAAGAGTTCCTTGGGAAAAACATGGTTTTCTTTTTTTTTTCTTTTTTTGATAATGGCATGGCACTATATTCACCTTTCATTTAACTGTCCATCTATAGGCTTTTGTTCGTTAAACTAAAATTGTATTTCCATTTCAAAGTTCTATTGTGTGGGGAGAATTCCAGTTTACCTGCCCATTATCATGTTTACAACTAGTTTCGTTTTTGCTCCATTTCCAACTTGCCCCAAAAAGAAAGATTTCTTCCCCATGACATTGAAAGCAGGGATTGCTTCATCATACAATTGCTGCATTTGCAAACAGGTCAGAAAAATGTGTTAAATAACAGAAAGACGATTAGATGTTCATGTAGCCTATACCATTATTTAAATGACAATGATTAAGATCAAGAAAAAGTGAAGTACCTCAGATTACTGAAACAAAAGTGTAAGAAATGACATTACAGAATGGAAGAAAAAGGTTTAATATAAATCCATCTAGGATCACTTAAACGGATAATAATTAAACATCCTTAAATTTTAAACTAAGCTTAATAAAAACCAATTACAAAATCTTAAGGAGTTTTATGACAATTCAAGCAAAGCATTGATATTAATTTTGGATTTTCTAAAATTAGTAAAGCTTTTGTATTTTTCAAATGCAGTTTCAGCATATGTGCCCATGTACAATTTAACCCATATACACCTAAGAAAAAAGGTCCGGATCCAGCATATGTATTCTATTTTACTCTCCACAAATCAGCTTTTTCTAGACCCATGTATCAATGGTCTTAGTTGATGACCCAAGTTAGACTCTCCTCAAATATTTACCACCCTTGCATTCCAATAGTCATATTTGAAAATTGCATATGTTATGCTGCAGTTGCTGAGTCTAACTTGTTCTACAGAAGTCCCTACAAAAAATGAGCATGTTGTCTTATACCAGATGTTAATTTCAATCTGCAAGGCAGCACTAAAAGCTAATAACCCAAAATTTTCAACCCTTTGCATTTCGCTTTATACATCTTATGGATCAACATAGCCTATCCTCCTGACCTATTTGTGAATTATCATTTTTTAGTTGTTTTTTTTTTTTTTTAGGATTATGAATGATAGGACTACTATGTTTAGTAGTCTTTTTCACCACAGGTGTACCCAAAACATCAGCAGTCAGCACTTAGCAGACTCAACACTCATAAGTCTATGAGTTCCTTTGCTCTGTCTGTTCAACTAATCAGAAGTTGAGCTAATCAAGCCAGCTTCATTCCTATGTTGCATAAGTTTCTTCTACATATCTCAGGTATTGGTTGTTGGGTCCAAATAGGTCTTGCCACCGGGTTTTGGTTTTCAGTTTTAACTGCTAGCAGTTCCTTTACATCTTGGTTTTCAATCAAGGGATCTAATGTTTCAGAAAATAATTTTGGTGTTTGTATTATGGCTAGAAGTGCCTTTACATCTTGTACCAGTGTTTGTTTTCTATATAAGGTATTTTACCTGTTGACTAGATGCTACTTTGCTGTGCCTCTATTGCTAATTTCAAATCTATATAAGTCATTGAGTTTCTTCTTTCTACCGGTTGTTGTTGATTGTACCAGTGTTAAACGAACCAAAAAATTCATCTTTTTCATCCATTTCTTCAAATGTTCCACTGTTGATTCAGCGGGTATAATTGATACAAGAGCTCTTTCTCTTCTTTAATTCTTCTCTAAGTTATCTAGTTTTCCTTCTTAAATTTCTGGTTGCTTTTTGTTTATACTCCATAGTTTGAACCATTGTTGGTAAACACGTTTGTGCTTTTCAGCTTGTTAGAATTCCGTCTATAGAACACATAAATTGGAGCCCAGCTGTAAGATTGATTCCTTACCTCTATTTCCTTTTCTTTTTATCTGTGAAAGACAAGCTATCTAGCTGATGTTTTTTTTTTTTTTTTTTTTTTTTTCTTTTTAAATTCTGAGCTGAACTTATGTACATCTTCATACTCCAAGGCCCTCTTTTCTATTATCCAATCTGTATGTGGGATTTTGCAGCTTGGTTGCATGACAGTTCTGATTAGAGGATTCTGTATGCGTGGATCTTGTTTTTTGTTGAATATTGCTTAGATTTCTAGGTGTCCTGATCGCCTATGTTCGTTCATGTTACTAATAATTCTTGAGACGTATTGACAAATTTCTGCCAACCAATATAGGCTTTGGTTAGATGCTCTCATTTCAAAACTGCATTCTTAGTGAGATTTTTATTTGCTTACAGGATTGTGAACTAATTGTGAAAGTTTCAAAGGTGCCCAATTCAAGGGGAAAGACCTTGTTCTCATTATTGTCCCATTTGAACCGCTACTACATCTAGACTATTGGGATAGAGAGAGAGATTAGGAGAGGAGAGGAGACCTGATTGTCTAAATGCAAAGTCACTTCTAGTGTGAAGAATTTAATATTAATCATCACAATAGGCTCAAATTGAATACAAAAATAGAGAGAGAGATGACTAAGAGAGAGTCGATTGGGAGAGGAGAGAGACGGAGAGGGCGGGAAGAGGAAGAGGCGTGGAGGAAAAGTGGAAAACCTCCTCAGCCCACGTCACTTGTGTAGCAGCAATTGCTTAGTCTTTAGTGGTAGTTTTAATTGACTGCCACTAAAGATCAATGTTTCTAGCGGTGGTCGCCAAATAGCCGATTCAAAAACTGCCGCTAGAAATATTTTTTTTGTAGTATATTCTTAGTATGATATAATAAATGTTATTTCTTTTAAAAATATGATTATAATCCTAAAATGATTTAATGTGCATGCATTAAAACATGTGAACCTCCTTTACCCAGGATATGATAAAAAAGAGGTGGCTAGAGATATACTTGTTAGTAAAGATCCTAAAAAGGTGGTGGGTGATAAAGCACTTGGTCATAAATGGTATGAGATATCCTTAAAATCAATAATGATTAATGACTTAGTTTTATTAAAGAAATGTGTTAATATGGTAGTTCTTGGAGATGCACTTGGATCTCACATTGCATGGGTTAAATCAATGGTAAGTGTATAATGCATATAAAACTTACATTAATTTATATACTTAATTATTGACATCGATCCTTATGTATTCATTTTTGTTGAACTTGACAGACCAAAGTTTATGATCCAAAGCGAAGGTCTTGAGTATGATGCACGTGCATATAAGCAATTGTTCAGATGCGATGAGGATAATTTTGTCAATTTTCTTTTTTTTTATGAAAAAAAAATTATTAAATGAGTATAGTGAACAAAGACTACTATGGACATTTTGTGTAAATGTGTATAAGTTTTATTTGTAAAAACTCCTTTTATCATATAGGAATAGGTGAAACTAATATTTTTTTTTTTTGTAATGGCATTCATTTAAAATTTAAATGGGAACTCACTTTTAGCAACGGTTCGATGAACCCATTGCTAAAAGTTCCATACAGTTGTAGTCTTGGCAATGGTTGTATTTTTTAACGATTATTCTATGGTATCGGTTTTTTACACTAACCGTTGCTATAAGATTTTTATAGCAGCCATTGATGTAAAAAAACCGTGGTAATTTAAATGAATTGTTAATACTTTAAGCTACGGTTGTTGCTAAAGATATTTGTAGCCACAGCAAAAATTGTTGCCATTGATATTTGTAGCAACGGTACAATATAAATCCGTTGCAATAATTTTTTTTATTAGCAACGATTAAAACCGTAGCTATACGTATATTTTTAACCAGTGTACAAAATCCGTGGCTATAGGTTTTAGCCACGCCAGTATCCACCACCAAGAAAAAACCGTGGCTAAACTGTTGCTATAGCCATTAGCAACGGTTTTTGGTGTCTTTTTGCAACATTTTGTCCGTTGCTAAAGCCAGATTTTCCTATGGTGAATTTTGCAAAACAAGGAGTTTTGAAACTATTGCATTGCATTAATAAAGAGAAAATTCGAAATACATGACCAAAAAAAAAAAGAAAAAAAAAGAGACTGCAACTACTCAATCGAGCTCGGAGGCTTAGGAGATCAAGTATGTACGGGGGTCCAAGAAAAGAGGCAAATAGGTATCAATCGACGTGGGGCTCCTCGTCCCCAACAATAGCACCAATAGGTAGGTTAGTCTCCATGTGATCCTCAGCAGCATCGTCTCCATCTCCCTCCTCCGTTGTCTCATCACCGAGAAGGTCGTCGTCATTCTCCTCATCGGAGTTCGGGTCCTTGGCAGCCTCTGCGACCATCTCCTCGGTGAACCTGGACGTGGTGATAGCACTGAAGTCAAGTTTGGGGAATTCACGCCGAGTTAGCCACCTACTAAGTTTGAAGCCCTTGCGGTAAGCCATTGTGCCAGTCTCGATCAACAATTCGCGGTGCTCCTCCAAAGACTTGTATTCCTCGACAGCCTTGACCTTGGCCTCCTTCAGCGCTTCATCAAAGATCTCAGTGTGCTCCTTCACAAGTACTTCGAGGTTCTCATTTTCCCTCTTGAGAGTATCCTTCTCGAGCTCCTTCTTCTCCTTCATCAGCAGACTAAGCAGCTCCTTCTGAGCTCGTGCATCCTTCTGCAGCTTGTTGATTTTATCGCGAGCTAAGTTCAATTCGCGCTTAGCACTTTGGGAAGACTCCTTAGCCTCTAGAGCCCGCTCTTCGGCCATCTAAGCCCGCTTCAGGTGCACCTTGGACTGGTGAACCAAAGAATGAATGGCAGAGTTCACCTATCAAGAAAAGAAAACAAAGTTAAGTACTAAGGAGCAATCACTGGAGGCACCGGCTAAGGATCAGATGCGTACCACCATGCAGTGATGGGCCGCTTTCACCTCGAGCTGATCCACTGGTAGCTCGGCCCATTGCGCGACCTCCTTGGTGAAGACCGCATCCTTGCTCTTGAGGAGACCATGCTTCGCGTTCATTATGCTCCTCCGCAGGCGAGGGCAATTGTCCCCGACCTTAGTAGACTGGGGCTTGGACGCCGGAGTCTCCTCAGGCAAGTGAGGCGGAGAAGCCCTACCTTGGTCTTCCTCGACCAAGTCAATGATAGGAGGTTGTGGGGGCTTGGCAACTAGAGGGAGTTCGACGGTGGTGGTGTCGACATCAGACGTGGTGGCGACCTCCTGGGGACGAGACTTCTTGGAGACCTTCTTCTTCCCCCTCTTCATGCTATCGAAGAGTTTGGCAGCAAGGATGTCAGCCATGATTCCTACAACAAGTAACGAACAACTTAGCCACATATCTAAAGACAAACTACAAAGAATAAAATATTTGTATCTACCGATGTGACAACCTACTCGGAGGACTCAACCCCACTTTCACAAGCTTCTCTTCGGCAAAAAATCCTTCAACTGCAAGTTAAGATCGACCCAAGATCGAATCATCGCCGAAGTCTCACTATTCAGCTGGACTCCGGGGTCAGTAATGGTTGTCCTCCACTTCGTCGAGAACGGCCAACCCCAGCTACGGAAACTACGAAGTATCACCTTTTCCAGGCCGACACTTTATTTGGGAAGTTGTGCAAGACTTTATACCCAGGTCAGGGAGAAATGTAATAGTTGTGCTTCTCATCCTTAAAGATGTATGCCAAGTTCTTTTTATGGCACACAGCGAGCTAAACACTTCTAGAGTCAAGGACTTATTGTACTCATCGAATAGAGAGATGATACTAATGATGGACCGAATGGAGTTCGGGTGGAGCTAGTCTATAGTGATATTAAAAAACTAAAGGACATCTACAATGAAAGGGTGAAGTGGGAAACAGAGTCCTGCTACGAGCTGTTCCTCATAAACAGCGATCTCGTCTGGCTCGTGATCCTAGGGGTATTGACATAAGGGGATGTTGTATACGTGGTAATCGGGGAACCGGTAGTGGAAAGCTAAGGACTGCAGCCTTTCAGTAGTCATTGTGGAAGGGCCGAAGCGATCTGGCTTCCGGCTGGGATGCGAGGTGGACACCCCCTGTTCGGAGACCTCACGATTTTGACCTGACGCGTCTGCCCTATCTGAAGTGAAGTCCAGACCCTCAACCAAAGCATTTGCCCCGGCAAGACCGAACTCTTCAACACAGACCGAGGTGCCCACCTCGGCCCCAACGGACTCATCGCTCCTGTCAAGAAGGCTATCTATACTAAGGCTAGACATACCGGACTAGAAGGAAAAAAGACAACAACAAAAGCAGAAAGACGAACTCACCAAGAATGCGACCTCAACAAACTCAATCACGCAATTTACGGCGAGAAAAATGGGTCCCTTCGGCCCCTATTTATAGCCACCACGACCGAGGTTCAACGGTCGAGATCTGCACGATCCAGCGGCTCCCATGAAAACTGGCTACATGCCACCCGAAGTTGAAACTGGTTGATCGCACGTTTTGACGTTCGTGGAATTTATAAATGGCATGACATCCACGCGTACCCGGTACGCAATCTAGGTCATTTCCTCGTCGAGCCAATTGGCCATACAGGTCCGATCAAAGAGCTGCCCTTCGTGCCAAATCCACCTGAGCTCGTCATGAACTCCCCGCACCAGGTCAGGACCCCCAGCACAGGGTGTGGGGGGCAATTGATGAGGGGTGATTTGGCCCAACCTAGTAAGTGAAGGACACATGGACGCGACCTGCCAGCAAGATGACAACTCAACGCAAAGCGCCATGTCAAAAGATCAAGGAGCTCGGGTGCTCGGTCACCTTGGAACCAAAATCACTTCAGTACCCGCGTACCGAAGTGCCACATAATTGATTCTAGAAGCTTCTCAACGGACTCCGAACCACCCTGGATCATGCCGCGTAACTGTAGGCCTTATCCTCTCACCGCCCGAATCGGAGAGAAACGATAAACCTCATTAACTGATACGTTACTCTCCTCCTAAAATGGAACGGATCCCTACTACACAAGCCAAGGATCCCGAAGCCGTTTCGTGAGACCCACGGCAGCCCAACTATATAAGGGCATCAATCCCCAAGGCTCAGGTATGCGCAATTACTTGCTCACTAGCCTACTAGCTTACTAGCTTTCAGCTCGCACAACTCAATACTAACTTAAGCATCGGAGCGACCTCGCCGGGTTAGCCACCCCAGGTTTTCTGATCATCTGTCTTGCAACTTGGTCCAACTCGCTATGCGACTAAGGTCCAGGTCTTCTTCTAGCTAGGAGCTTCCAAATTGCACACAATCAAATGATAAAAACTACAAACAAGAGGAAAGCAATTGAACAGTGAATTACGTGGTTAAAGAACTATAGCTTGCTATCTGGATTAGTGATTCTACAATTCATAAACAATAAGAATAGTAAATAAAAATAACCATAGAAAGTAATGTGTAGCTAAAAGTAAATATGCACTAAAATATAAATGGCAGTTGGACCTCACGGTGTGTGCCTTAGCACTAAAATATAAATGGCAATGGCAAACCTCTCAACCCGTATCCGCCCCAAAATTCGTAGCGGATTAGAATTTAAGAATCCAAACCCTATCTATACATGAAAATGCAAAACCCTCCCCACATTTAAGGGTAGGGGTGGGTTGGGCTTAGAATCCACATCTAATTTTCTTTTATTTCTTGTCATACATAAATAATAAATAAGAAAAATAACACAAATAAACAACAAAAAATCCAATTATTTGATTAAGGCAGATAAAAACACATAAACTATTAACTATCCTTCATATAAAATTTAAAATATTATTAAATTCAAGACCTAGTACATAAAGTTTATATGCTTTCCAACAATATGCGGGTTGGAGAGGGTTGGGTTTAGCCTAATACCGCACCTTACCCGTATCCATACAAGTTGTAGAATCCCAAAATAAGTCCCCACCCCCAAACCCATTCTTTAAGCAAAAAAACCCGCCCCATCGGGGATGGTAGGGGCAGGTACCCAGCAAATAGGATAAAAATTGCCATCCCTACTAACAAGTAGCATAGAAAGGACTTGTTTCACAAGATACAGGATAGATGAGATATGGACTACTTACCAAAACAACAAAACTAACGGTAGAAATGTAAATGTTATTGGAAATGTAAATAAGCAATAAATGTGAACAATAATAGCAGTTAATGTAAAAGCAAATGTTAAGTTAGTGTTGTCACTAATAGAGCTCAAACTACACTGGCCTTCCTTGTATCTTGTAGATGTAAAAGCAAATGTTAAGTTAGGGGTGCACAGCTTAATGTTTTATTAAAATATAAACAAAATATAAAGCAAAGACATGGGAGGACTTAGCTTGCCTTGCCCCAACTTACATAAACTTTCAGAAAACTTGTTAAGCTCACTTTCAAACCCACCCATACAGAAATTCATTAAGAAATCAAAAGTATCTAGGAGTTGGCAAACTTGCTTAATCATCAAATACAAGCATCTTGATATGCCTTGGTAGTTGAGAAGCCATACGCTCAAACTACTTAGGGGCTATTCTATAATGTGGATGAGAAATTGGTGGGTGTGGATTGGTCCACACCACACTATAGCAATGACCAATCCACACCACACTATTGTTTAAAGTTGCTCTGAACTGTTGACCAAATTATGTAGACAAAAGGTGTCTACACCTACAGGGGTGTTTTGCATGTGTAATGTGGACTGATCCACACCACACCTATTGATTCTATACATCTCATGTATAACTTGTGAAATAATTTTACACAATTGATCAAGTTGGATCGGATAGGGGGTGATCCAAATTAGATCCGATCCAATCCAAAAATATGATGGATGGTTATCCAAATATGACAAAAATATGATCAGATTTTGGGTCGGATCATGATCCGATCCATTTGCGCCCGTACAATCATGAATGAAAAAGAACCATAATTTAAGCCAAAAATAATTTGGAATAATAATATAAAATAATAATGGATAAAATAAAACACCAATGTGTAAATGCTAATAAATATAAAATAAATATATTTGTCATTATAAAATTATCTTCAATAATAAATAATTTAAAAAATAATTTCTATATAAATTATTTTATATTAAGCGATTAAATAAATTAATAGTAGCTTGGGAGGTCGGTGTGAGGCGTGCTCTATGAAGAGTAGATCCCAATTCATTGGAACCGTCGTATAGTAGGTCAGGTTCATCTCTGGACCTAACAAGACAAGACAAGACAAGACAAGATCGGACGTATAATATAGGCCTTATTTGGTGAGTCTTTTCGTGTGGGCTATTGGAATTTTAGAAACTCGACAACTCGTATTTTGGTATTTTCCCGTTTGGTTGAGAAAAGATCTAACCGTCGAAAGCCACAACCCTGAAAAGATGTGAGAAGCCCATTTTGGACTATTTTCGGGTAACTTCAAATGGAACTTTTTGCCTTTTCTTCAACTCATTTTCACATAGACAAACACGCCTTAACCAAACAATCTTCAAATTGTTAAATTCTTGATGCAAAAAATCATATCGTCTTTTAACTGGTAGAACTTCCAAAAGATATTTCAAAAAAGACTTGCAAAAAGTCCCCATAATTGGGCTTGTTAATTTGGTCATCATTATGCGTAATTGGAGTCAGCCCATGTATATATGATTTAAAGACCTTCCCCAAATGTATTAGTTTGATTAGAAACTTCCCATCATTTTGAAAGGGTTGTGAAGTCATCTCCCTGATAATCACATCAAAGTTAATTTCCCACGTTGAGTTAATGGTTGTTAGATTGGAATCTCATACATGGCAACAATTCTCGGTTTAATATCATCTCTTTGAGAAGAAATTGAATCCTTGCTTTGCAATCTTAGTCTATACCATCAATTTCTTGCATGGGCGGTTCCAGTCCAACTGTTTTAATCAATTAAATTTCATTTCCGAATTCAAATTTAAGTTGTTGGGGATTGTATGTGTATATGCCATTTCTTTAATAATAAGAAGAGAAAGGATTAACTAAATCAAATAATCAATCTAATTAACCAGGGAATCAGGGATCAATTTATTCACCACTACAAAACTAATAAAAATGGCATGAAGCAACACCCCCCCCCAAAAAAAAATAATAATAATAATAAAATAATAATAATAATAATAATAGTAAGGCAATAATAATGGCTAAAATACCAATGAACATAAGAATGCCCAATATCAAAATATCCACAACTACCCCATAAACATTCCTGAGAGCAAAACCTAATCTAACCGAGGAGGATCAGTACATATTCATCACTAGAAAAGTAACCAATTGCTCATGGGCTCGTGAATAAGAAACCATTAATGAACATAAGAATGCCCAATCCCAAAATCTGCACAACCTCATAAGTATTCCTGAGACCAGAACTACTGCTGAGTGATGTACTACTCTTGGAACTACCATCCGATCTCTCTGAACCCTCCGAGCTTTCTGAATCATCATTGTCTTCACTATCTGAGCCATTGCCTTTGGACGTACTCTGACCTGTCCATGATCAACCCAAACCAAGAATAAAGGAGTAAACAAACATAGCTGTTAAAGTTCGGTGACGGAATGATGTGTCTTTCTATACCAAGATATATATTGATACAGGCTTAAGACACTCACCTGTGGCAAAATTCAACGTTGTAGAGGTTTTTGACTGGTGCTGCGCCATCAAATAGTCCGGTGAAGACGGCAAGCTGCTCTTCGGCCCAACAGCGTAAATCAGGTTAGACTGAGGTGGTTGATTGGTGTTCAACTGGAAGGCGAGGTACAGGCGCGATGACTGAGATACAATGGTCATGTTCGAGACTTTGAGGCTCCCTTTATCTGGTTGGCAGGACTGAGAGTCCAACCCTCCTAGATAGTACTGCTTAATCACTCCCTTGCCGCCGGAGGGAACCCACCCGACGATCGAACTGGACCCAACCATCCGCCCGTCTGGCGAGAAGCCGATTGCGACATAAGCATTTGTGTTCGGCGTTGAGAGGATTAAGTTCCAGACTGATCCACTCTGTTGATACTGAAAAAAAAATCCACCCAAAACAAAAAGTTAGTAACATTCTAGCTAGCGCCTAGCCAGCTACCAATCAATGTATGAAAAACCAGTAAGAAGTTAAACTTACTCTAAGGATGAAATCCTGAGAAGTCCAGACAGATTGACAAGTGAGAGAGGTGGTGGCAAATGGAATGCCAGTGAGGGTGAGTTTTGAAGTGCAAGAATCTGATTGTGAATTCACAAAGGCAGAAAAGCCAAGGAAGCAAATGAAGAACGTGGCGGCCAATGAGGTCTTCTTCTCCATCTCTCTCTCTCTGGGTTGGACTTCGGAGTTTGGACAATGGCTTGCTTGGCAGATCCAAACAATGGATTGTTGTGAAACTGGTGGGCGTGTTGTCAATATATAAAGACTTGGTTGTGGGGTATATATGCATTTTAATCCTATAGGGTGTGGGACCCATATGATATTGTCACAGCATATTTGGACACGTGTCACATCATCAGAACCCACTTGAGCCATGGAAATGTTGAAGTGGGACCATTTTGAGCGGTCATCCGACGGTGCTGCATGGGGCACTTGTTCAGGTATGTATGGTGATAGAGGACGACTGATGAGAAGATAATCCTACTCTACAGTCTACACCCAAGAATTGTCCAAATAAAAATTAGGTAAAAGAAACAAGGTTTCCAAGAAAAACTTGGGGCAGTGACGGCCACATGGTCAAGGGTTCCATCACCATTGATTAATAATTAAAAAAGTTAAGTAAATCTGTATTAGCTATTGGGTATATTGATTTTTTAATCCTAGACATTTCTCACAACCAAAACGTTTGACATTTTGATGAGATGCTCACCTTATTTAATAGCTTTTTCTTTCAATGTACTTGTTCAGGATATACATATGGGTTATCAATTGGAGAATGGACGGTGTTAATTTCTATTTTTCTATTCTAAAATCCTAGAAGCCAACCAGCAGTACTATTAATGAGATGTCAGGGTAGCTGAGAAAAATTTCATTTCGAGTGTCAGCCCAAATTGCCAACAATCCGATCCGGCCGGGCAGTTGGGTTTGTGCAATTGTCTGAACTGATTGCATTTGTGTCTGGTCAAGAACTGGATCATCTTTGAACTTATTACAAGGCAAACTGGGAATTAATGTTTATCCCTAGGCGTGTCCAGTTCACCGGCCTATAATGTCCCAATAGCTTTGCCTTAGTCGGGCCGGGCAGCATTCATTTTACAATTATGGGATTGTTTAATTAAGTCATTTGTTTTAGTGCCTTTGACAAAGTTGTGTTTATTAAGGTGCTTATGTGGAAAGATTTTTGGATGACAATGGAGTTTGACTGATGTTGATGAAATAAGTTAATTTTTGTTATCTAAAATGAAACACTGAAGAGGCCTAGGTTTAAAGAGAAATTTCCTATTTGTGTCTTACTCTTAATGGAAGAAACGGTAAACCAAAATTAAGCCCTCTTCAAATCACTACTAATAGTAGAAGTAGCACTAGCACAGAAGGTAACCAAGCATGCACCCAAAGAAAATGCTGAAATTCCCTCCCGAAGGTTTTGACTGTTGCTAAAACCTCAGCTAAAGTTTGGTAATTGCAATTAGGGGTGAGCAAATGGGTGGGTTCTACTTGGAATCGAATGGAATTGACCTCAAATTCACCTTGAACTGATCCTATCCAATTTATTACAAGGTAGGGTCCGATTCCAAATTCTTGGAACCGACCCTTTAGATTGATTCGAGATTTTTGGGGTTTATCCTACTTGAACCAATCCAACGAATTGGCTTTGGTAGAAGAAGCGTTAGAACTTGGAATCAAATTTTCCTTAAAATAAACCCCAAAATATTCTTACGGATGTGAAAATTTGAACCCAAGCAGTCATGGTTAAAAAAGTTGTAGTCTCATTTTACCATTGAGTTACTTAAGTGATTTGATCATTTTTTTCATTTTAATATTTGAATGTGTATGATAAATAATGTAAAAGGTAATGTTTACAAAATTTAAATTATAATGACACATTTTGAACCATATATTAATAAATTATGATAATCTACACATTAAATTACTCAATTTAATCATTAAAGATAATATAAGTTTTAAACTATATATTATCATTATTGAAAATCAAGTTTTTAAAGGACATGTTTTATTTTTTTTTTCAAGGGGGAAGAGTAAAGAAAGAATAAGTTCCACATGTAGACCCTGGAATCAGCCCCAAAACCACTAAGGCTAGAACTGACCCTGAAAACGACCTTCATAGGGTAGGTTCCTGTTCCAAAAACCTGGAACTGACCAGGTTCTGTTATGGAACCAAGTCGAACTGGCCCATGCTCACCCCTCGTTGCAATCACCTTCTCTGAACTTTCTGACACAGATGCAAGTAGACCCCCTTCATAAGAATCCTCTAATAAGATATATGAAAATGTCCAAAATACCCATACAGACCAAAATGCTTATTTTTAATTAAATTTTCTTTTAATATCAATCACCACCCCAAGCTCTTCTAATCTCTTATCCTAAAGTAATTTATTTTTCAATTTTATCCTTTATATCAATCGCTCAAAGGTAAAATTATAACTTTAAACTCTCATTTTTTTTCTTATTCATAAAGTTTGTATTGCTTTTGTTGTAGAAATCAGCCTCAATAGTAACCACATGAGTATTTTAGACATTTTTATGCTTCTTATTAGAAGATTTTAAAGAAAAAATCTACTTATGTTACCATCTCCTTATCTAACAGACAGTTATGACTAAATTATTCAAATATTCCTTCTCATTTAATTATTCAAATCTGTAAGGGAAGAAACCAGTCAAGAAGCATCTTACACCGCCCTACGAATCTACAATTTCTTTTAGAAAAGGAAAAAATTAATAGAAAGAAGTTCTGTTGGTCAGGATTTCACATTTATTTACTCGACAATTTCCACTGTTCTAGACTTTAGCTATATGGACAAATATTCAATCAGACCATTCATCGTATAGGTGACCAACATTTTGATCTGAAAATGTTTTCTAATCACATGCATTTAGGGTATATAGAAGTCTAAAGCTCATCACATGATCATCAGAGAGCACAAAGAACAAGAAGACTTTTGAAAAAGCAACCTTATCAGTAAGTTTGGTAATCAGTAAGCATCAAAGTCCGTGTTTTCCACACGCCTTTGAGTTGTTTATTGTGGATTCCTCTCTTGGCAGGCCATAGTTAATATCACATGAAGTCCATACACCAGCTAATTATATTATAATTAGGAGAGATATGTCTTCTATCAAAATCATGTGATGTGAAAACTTGTGCTCCCCACACGCTTTCCTTTAATTTATTTTTTTTTTCTTGTTTCTTGTTTGTTAAACGGCTATACTTTGACAACCCATCTTTCTTTCTTCACAACACAGACCTTTGCATAGTTAAGAATATCCTTAGTTTTCAGCACCTGATGCTTCATCCCTAATGAAAGTATAGTTTTGTAGGTTTCCCTCATTCAACTGCTGAATATTGAGCAATTATTGATTGAAAATACAGGGAAAAAGAACATAAGAAAATGGAAATAAAATAAAATATTTATATCCAGCAAAAATACTGTTTGAATGCATTATATAAGGGCCCGTTCTTCTTTTGGATTTTCAGGAGGGGACAGTTGGTTGATGGGATTTTGGTTCCTATTGACCAAAATATTCATGTTCTTTTTTAAGATTTATGTGGGGTTCATGAAAATTTTATTTTCCTTAGATGGATAAATAGCTTTCTCACCCAGGAGAAAATTCGTCACCACTTGAATAAGATAATTGCCCTTTTAAATAATAATTTTTTTTATAGCTAAAATAATCATTTTCTTATTTATCTAAAAAATAAAAGAACATGAATGAATGTATTTACCCAAATAAGTAACTTTCCAAAAAACAAACAGATGATCCCATTGATCTATAAATTCACCATGAACTGTGTGATGTTATGTCTATTTGATTGTCAAAACAATCCGATTGGTTGGGTAGTCCTTGTTATCTTCTTCTTGGTATATCATGTGTCATTGTCTTTGACCGTTGCAAACAAATATTCATCTATAAATGCCTAATGGGTTATTTCTTTATTTATTTAATGAATGAATAGCCACTTTTACCCCAGTATTTAAATTTGTAGGAAATATGGATAACAGCTGGTTTGGAGGCTTAGTTCACGTAGAATTGAAAGGTGGAAAGTAAAGTCATCAGCTTCTCGTTTAGTTTTCTATCTTTTCTAATATTTATATATACAAGTCCATAAAAATGATAAATCACTAAAAAGAATAGAAATTTTTGGTGTATTTTAATTTGATTTTTATATTGATTATTTAGTAATAATGGGTATATACAAATGTAGTTATAAAAAATGCAAATATGTAATTATGTAAATCACATTATAAGTTAGTAGGCATTATTTAGCTATCAGTCCCTGTCATTAACAGGATATAATAAAATTGGCTCCTCAAGATATTAATAGATATTGGGTTATTTGTTAGGAGGCTTTTGTACTTGATCCGTGCTGTTGGAACACGCCCATATTGATTTCCTAAGATAGACAGTTGGAACTTGAAATGATGTAGATTCTTAAACAAAAAATAACTTAGTATATGTTAGACACCATTGTTGTTTATCAAAATAAATGTGCCACATCAGCACCATTTAGGTGTTAACTCAAACGTCTTAGGTTATCTGAAATCAATTTTTAAAGGAAACACCAAAAATGATATTTCTTGCAATGGAGAAATGTTTCCCCTTCTCTGATCCTAATTGACACCTAATAGCACCTAAACCTAGATATCTTAAATAATAGGGGTTTTTATTGTTCAGTCTACTCCAAAAATTTCTAGCTCCACCCTACAGGTGGGATAGGTGTTAACTAGGAATTGATGTCAATTTACAGGCAGGKATATGTATTATAGGTGGAGCTGTTTATAATTTGGAATTATTGTAGGTTTGCAATTAAAAATCAGAATTCTGAGGGCGAGTACAATCTAAAAATCCCTTAATAATAATAATTTTACGATTGGTTCATGTCATCAGGGGTTATGAGTTTGGGGGCAGACTACCCCTTGTTGTGTAGCCCCATGAACAAAAACGGAAGACTCGTATATTTAAAATTGCATCCGTTGAATATTTAAGATGACAAGGACCAGCCCAATCATATTTAAGGCTTTGGTTTTATGGTTTGCTTTCAACCTATGATGTCTTAAAAGCAATTTTTTCAGACTTCAATTTGTTTTTTTAATACCTCTTATTTTCAGATTTAAGACATCAAACTTCAAGTTGAACACACCCCTCCAATTCATGCTTCTCTATTGTTCTCCCACCCTTCGGACGAAACTAATATGGTATCAGAGCAAGTTGGTCTCTGGTGAATTTCTTGTTTGATAACCATTGTATGCAATAATCCTAACCCTTTACTAGGGTTTACTGCATCCTCGAATTTGTGGAAGAATTTGGGGCTGTTTTAATCAACCCTAGTTGCTGTCCAAATAGATTTGCAACCAACAGGTGAGATTTCATTAGATCTCTCTTGGAAGACTTCAAATCAAGGCAAAACAACAGATTTAGTGCCATCTAGACCTAATTTCATTGTCTTTTAAACAACTTTTATTTTGGTGGACTTTGGAAGGAGTTTTGATCTTCTTCCTTGGGTGGCTGCTATTTATAGTTTCCTCTTTGGGCGGTCATTCATCTAAACTTAAATTTTGGGCTTTCCTTGCTTGTTCAAAGATTTTTAGTGACTCCTAATGATTATTTGGATGTACCCCATCTGATCTGATAAAAATCTGATTGGGCTTTTGAACAAGACAATTTTGTATCAGACCTAGAATAAGTTTGTCGAAATCGGATGAAATTCGGAATCCAAAAAATCCGATCAAAGTCGAACTCAAATGCATTATTCAAACATTTAATTGGACTTTGGATTAAATTCAAATGTCATTAATTCCTTATTGGATCAAACTTAGATTTAGTTGAATCTGATTTGATTACATGCCTAGAGATATTGTGATGGTCCTAATTTAGTTTGCAAACTTAAGAAGTCTTTATATGGACTCAAAGTATCAAACAAGCTCCTCGAACTTGGTGAGAAATTCCATGGGGTTTCCATTGAAGTAGCTCAGATTATTCTCTCTTTACTATTAAGAATCCTTAAGGCATTGGTTTTAAAATCGGTTTCCATTGAAGTAGCTCAGATTATTTTCTCTTTACTATTAAGAACAACCGGTTTTAAAATTACAACGAACCCAATGCCTTAGCACTAATCATATTGGTCGTCGTAATGTGAAAACCTCGGCTTGTTTCTCAGGCACTGATGATGGCATTTCTTCTTTTTTGACTACAAGGAGGAGGTGCACCCAAATCATGCCCCCACTTCCCCCATGAAGCTGCTCTCTTGGAACTGCCAGGGGATGGAGAGCCCCCGTGCAGTTCATCATATTGCAAATCTCCTCACCAGCACTAAGCTTGACATTATTTTCTTATCTGAGACAAAGGCTAGTGAACAAAAAACAAGGAAATTAATGATCGTTTTAGGCTGGAATCTTTATCATATTGTTGAAGCTAATGGCCTCTCTGGTGGCCTTTGTTTATGTTGGTGCAGCAATATTATTCTACAAATTATGAACTCTAGCCGTAATCTCATTGTTGCAAGGATTGATGATCCTATTGGAAGAGGGCAGTGGGATCTTCTTTGTGCCTATGGTTTCCCCAATAGAGAAGACAGATCTAAACTTTGGGATTTAATCAACTCTCACCATGCTTCTTCTGTAGTTCCCTGGGCTTTAATAGGTGATCTGAATGCCATCATGAACGAAAAAGAAAAAGGTGGTTGTCAAATTTCCATCAGACATACAAGAGAATTCAATACCCTTATCCAGAACTGTGGTTTATTGGACCTAGGTTTCCATGGCCCAGCCTACACATGGACAAATAGAAGATCAGCTCAGCTACTCATCAGAGAAAGGCTGGATAGGATTTTAGTGCAACCCTTGTGGCTTGAACTATATCCAAAAGCAATGGTCAAGCATCTCCCAGCAGTTGGCAGTGGCCACAGCCCTATTATCTGCAGTTTGGTGGGTTTCCATAAGAAGTATAAACCAACAAGACATTTTGAAGCGACATGGCTGACCTATGCTGATTACTCTGAGAATCTTGTTCAAGCATGGAACTCAAGTGAAGGGTCTTTTATTAGCAAGTGCAGTCAAAGTAAAAACAAACTTTGGTTTTGGTATCTGTCTAAGCTGAATTTTAAAGCCAAGATTAAGGAATTAACACACCAAATTGAAGATTTGCAATGCAACCCTTATTCTCCATGAGCTATTGCTGAATAAGAGAAGAGCTCGAACAATGGTATAACAGGGAGGAAATCTATTGGAAGCAAAGAGCAAAATGCAACTGGTTTAAATTATGGGGATCGCAACACCGGTTACTTCCATATTTAAACTACAAATCGGAAGCGCAACAATGGTATATATTGGCTCAAGGACACTCATGGTGATTGGAGCTCTGTTCCAGAGGTAATTGAAGTCTCAATACTTAATTATTTTAAGTCCATCTTTACTTCTATTAATCCAGCTTTTGATGATCTCAATGAACTTCTACTAATGCCTTGCATCACTAATCAAGAGAACTCAATGTTGTGCACTCCACCCCTAAACCTAGAAATCCAGCAAACTCTCTTCAGTATGAACCCACTAAAGGCTCCTGGCCCTGATGGCCTGCATGCTATCTTCTTCCAGAATGGTTGGAATGTTGTTGGGGAGGACTTTTGTCATTTCATTCACACCCTTTTTGATGAACCTTCCCACATTGCTTCCATTAATGATACCTAGATTGTTCTTATTCCAAAGAAAGGAAAGGTGGAAACTGCAAGTGATTTCCGTCCAATTGGACTTTCAAATATAACATACAAAGTTATGGCAAAATTGATTGCAAAACGCCTAAAACCTTTTTTGTAGAAAATTCTCTCTCCCTTTCAAAATGCATTCATACCTGGGAGATAGATAATTGATAATGTTGTGGTAGCTCGCGAATTAATTCACTCGATGAATAGGAGTAATTGCCGCGAATGTTTCTTTTTATTGAAGGTGGACATTTCAAAGGCCTACGATCGGGTGGAGTGGCCTTCAATCATTCAGTGTTTGAAACTGTTAGGTTTTTCTGAATCTGTTTGCAAGTTAATTAAGCCATGTATTTCCTCTAATTCTATGAAAATCTTGATTAATGGAAAACGAAGCAAAGGTTTCTCTCCAGAGAGGGGCTTAAGACAGGGTTTTCCCCTATCTATCACCCTATCTTTTCATCATTTATTTGGAAGTTCTTTCTCGGATGTTATTCAATGCTTTGGAGACTGGCACCTTAAAACGCTTCAGACTTGGTAGGTCAAGTGTGAAAATTAATCACTTATTGTTCACTAATGACTTATTATTAGTGGGAAAAGCTGAAGTTGAAGAAGTCCAGCACTTGACCGCCATTTTAAAAAAATTCTGTGATTGGATAGGACAAGTGATTAACTTGGATAAATCATCTGTCTTTTTCAGTAAAAGTACCCCAATATCTACACAAAACTCAATTAAGTTGGGTGTTGCTGATATGAAAAAAGATGATACCTACCTAAGTGAAAATTCTCTTCTTGGCAGTTTTTATTGGATAAAATTAAATCAAAACTTAAAGGCTGGAAGATGGGGGTTCTCTCTCATGCAGGAAGAACTACACTCATTAAATCTACTCTTGCCTCAATGCTTATTTACCACATGTTATCTTACTCTCTGCCCTCAACAATTTGTAAGGAACTAACTGCCATTTGCAGAGACTTCTGGTGGGGTGTGTCTCATGGAAAAAAAACCTTTTTTATCTTAAGGCTTGGCACTCCTTACTTCCCAATGAGAAAGGTGGATTAGGATTCAAACATTTTGACTTGGTTAACAAAGCGCTCATAATGAAGATTGCTTGGCATTTCTTAAAGGAAAATAACTCTTTGTGGGTCCAGGTACTCCGTGCAAAATATCTTCTGAATGGTACTTTCTAGTGTCAGAAAAGAAAATTTGGTGATTCAACTCTTTGGACTGCTGTTCTAAATTGCAGAATTGATTTAATTAAAGGGTGTAAGTGGATTATTTGTAGCGGGTGGAATGTAAATATTTTTTATGATCCTTGACTGCCAAATAGTTTAATAGACAAACTTATAACTTGAAACCAGCCCATAAACATGGTGGCTACTCTTATAGATCAGAATTCTCATAAATGGAGTAATTATGTGTTTACACAGGGTTTTAATGAGGAGACTGTTACTATGATTTTGAGAATTGGTATCATTTCCACTACTCATTCCCAAGAAGATATCCCGGTTTGGACTTTAACTCCTCACAGTAACTACACTTGTAATTCTAGGTACAAACTTATTTCCAATTCACTAGAATCTTCACATTCTATGTGGGTTTGTATAGGGCTGAACTGGAAATCTTTTTGGAAGACAAAATACATCTTACCTAGAATAAAAATTTTTATTTGGCATTGTTGTAAAGGTGCCCTCCCTGTGTCTGCTGATTTAGCCAAGAGATCAAATCACATCGATCCCATTTGTAAACTTTTCCATGATGATCTTGAAACTATAGACCACTTATTCTTTCACTGCCCAACGGTTCAACCAATTTGGTTTGTCTCATCCATGGGATTGCGAGTTAGCAATTGTAATGATCAATGTATTCTTTTCTAGTTGGAGGAATGGAAGAGAATTGATAACAATGTTGAAGAGGGGTCTGATCTCTCCTTACTAGCCAAAGGCACTATTCTAATGTGGTATATTTGGAAGGCTAGATGTCAAACCTATTTTAATGGGAAGTCATTCACTCATTTTGCCATTCTCATTTCCTATAATGCCCACCTTGGAGACAATGCAAATATGCGTGGAAGAAAATTGATGACCCAGTCAAGAAACTTAGGTTCGGCACCTCATTCATCTTTTCAAATTACCTCAATAGTTTGGAACAAGCCTCCTCATCTACACATCAAAATCAATGCAGATGGAGCATGGACTCTCTCAAAAGCTGCAGTTGGTGTTATTGCTCGAGATGAATTTGGATCTCTACTGGTAGCCAGAGCCTTGATGGTGACGTGTTCTCCCATTGAATCTGAATTCAGAGCAATTCTAGAGAATTTTCGGCTAGCAAAATCATTCTCCATGGACCCGATTATCATAGAGAGTGATGCGCAAGTTGCTATCCAGGTTCTCTCTCTTCAGATCTCGAACCCCATGGAGATTTCTGTTAGTTGCCCTAGATTGTAAATCTCTCAAGAATTTTCTCATCTTGTGTTTGGTATCGTACCCCTCGATCCTGTAATAGAGCAGCCCATGGGCTAGCCCAATTTGCTCTAAGACAAAACCGTTCATCTACTTGGTCCTCTACCCCAGAGTGTATCCAGTCTATTATTTTGGATGAGATGTAATGTTTCAAGTTAAAAGTTGAATAAAGTGTTAGACAGTTTTGTATGCCCTTAGCTTCAATCAGAATGATGTACTTTATGAGTTTATTGTAAATGAATAAAAGTGCATATTTGA
>NW_010729125.1:2519825-2550323 GCF_000365185.1 Nelumbo nucifera
TTCAGTTTAAGGTTCAAGAATGATCCTTGAAAATATGATTTTCTAAATAGGGAATGTGATTCTCAGTTGAAGGGAGAGAAAAATTTTTGAAATTCGCCCCTTAATCCGCAATCTTTGAACGTCCATGGGATGGATCTCTCATCTCCTCATAAAGCTCTTACCTTATGGCTTCAAAAAAAAGAATCTCCTTCTATATTTGTCATTTTGAACTTACATGAGCCTTGCAGAACATATTTCTATATAGGCATCAACCAGTCGGTTCACATTGCAAGCAAAAAAATAAAATAGTTGGTTCATATATATATATACCTTACCTAGTCCTATTACAACACCCAAATATCTCATGGTGCCCAAATTTGCTTGTTAGTTAACTAATGTGTGGACCTTGGTTGGAGATACCATTAGTGATTGATCCAGATTTTTTAACCTAGGCCAAATTCTACTGATCTGGGTTGGGCTGCTTGCATTTATGAAATAACCGGATATTGGGTACTCATTGAAACCCAAAAACACTAGTTGCTGGGCTTGGCAAAACCGTTCAAAAGTTTTATATTTCATTATTAGGGCAATAATCCAGTAAATCCAACTCGATTGTTGAAACTTTATATCCAAGTCTGATCAGAAATCTGATATATAGGATTTGAATTGGGTTGGGATTTAACTTGTTTTTCTTAAAAAAATAAAAAAGAAATTTTAAAAAGTTTTAAAAGAATTAATCACTTTTTAACTTACCCCTCTATAATTGAACCTGTCAACAACTTTTCAAATTCATCTTCAAGGACCAGTAAGGCATAAAAAACGAGAAGAAGGAGAAGAAGAAGAAGAAGAAATGGACAATAGCGGTGGTCATGGACCGTGCTTATCACATCTGGTAAGGGCCATAGATTGGGCCTGGACCCGCCCCACCACGGCTCAGGTTCTTTGTCTGAAACATAAGCCCACACCTTGGTTATACCTATGATTTTTATGTATAACATATGATCATTTACTAAAACACCCTTTAAGTTTCATAAATTTACTCAAACCTATTCATAGTTTGCATTTTACTTAAACACCCCTATTGTTTATAACCAAGTTACTTAATCAACCTTTTGTTGAGAGCTATTTGTATTGTTGTCTGGAAATGGTCATGTGACCATCTAAAACAAGTGGAAAATGTTTTTAGGGCATGGCCCATGACTATTTATCTTGAAATTACCTTTGGTTTCTAGATTTACCAAATAATGTTCAGTTTCAGCGGAATAAAGAAGAAGAGAGAACAATGGATGTATGCAACAGCTTATCTTCCTTCTGGAAACAGAGAACAAAGCTAACTAAACAGGGTGATTCTTTGTCTTTTACAAGGGTCAAGAATGTCATTTCCATTTTTAATTTATTTTTATTAAATTTGTTCAAATGGACATTAGAATTAAAACTTTTATTTTTCCACTTCTGTCTTAGTAAAGGTCGATTAAGTAAATTGGTTGCAAACTATAGGGGTGTTTTAGTAAAACATAAATTATATGATATTTTTAGTAAATTCATGAAACTATAAGGGTATTTAGTAAATGACCTTATAAAATATTATATGTCATAAATCATAATATGTGTGTAAACCTGCATTTGTTTGCCTAATGAAGGCTTAGAATTTCCAAACCAGGCTGAATCACCCCTTTTCTAATAGATAACATGCTCTTTAGTATTTTACAAGGGGTAGATTTAGGGGTGTAAATGGATCGAATTCAAATCCAATCAGGCAATATCTGAATTCGAATTCGATTAGAAAATCTGACATCCGAATTCAATTCGATATCTAACAGATATTGAAAAATAATATTCGAATCCGAATCCAATTAAATATTTAAATATACGATTCAATTCAAATTCTAATAATTAATTATTTTAGGTAATTAATAAATATTTTATTTATATAAAGTATATAAATATATAAATTATTTATATAATTTAATTATTTTATATAGAAATTATATAAAATATTTAAATACTTTATATATTATATATAAGAATTAAATAATCAATCAAATTTAGATATTTATTGAATTGAATCAGGTCATATCCGAATTCGAATCTGATTAACTATTCAATATGAATAGGATATCTGAATTCAACCGACTATATATTTGAATTATCCGAATTCGAAATCGGATTTTCAAATACTGATGACACCCCTAGGTAGATTGGAAAAGCACAAGCAAATGCTTTCAAAATATGTAAGGACTACACTCCATTGTGACTTTAGGAGTAAGCATGGGTTGGTTCGGTTCCAAGGCAAAACTTGGAACCTACCTTTTATGGATTGGTTATTATCAAAATATATTAATATATGGTTCAAAAGCTATTTTATAGTTTAAATTTTGTAAATATTACCTTTTACATTATTTGCTATACATATTCATATTAAAATGAAAAAACAAAAGATCAAATCACGTAAGTGGCTTAATGGTCAAGTGAGACCATGACCTTTATAACCATGAGTGCTTAGAACTTTTACATCCTCAAAGCATCTTAAATTTATTTCAAGGTAAGATCGATTTTACAAAGGTTGGCTCCACCAAGGCCAACCAATGCATGTTCTCCGGATCAATCAAGTAGGGTAAAATGCTAGACCATGGAATCGGCCTAGGTGAGAGTCAATTGTAAGAATTGAAGCCGGACACTATCTTTTAACAAATTGGGTAAATCGGTTCAAGGGAAGTTTGACGTCGGTTCCATTTGATTCGAAGTAGAACCTACCATTTGCTAACCCCCTAGTGTGACTCTAATCTGAGCGTTGGTGTCAATCAACTGAAAGAGAGTTTAGAGATGAGAGCTCTAATTGAAGTCAACCCAACCTACCCCCACCCCACCCCCACACCTCCCATTTAGATATTCCCAGTAGTATGGTTTATGGCACTGTTTAGAAATTCAGACTGGACCGGCCAGTTGAACCAGTTGAATCATGACCAGGCACCTGCCAGTTCGATCATACTCCTAAAACCGGTAGTCACAAAATAAATTGTCCAAAACTGTTGGTTCATCCACTCCAACCTAGTACTGGTGAACTAATTCAGGTTTTAAAAAATTAATCTATTTTTTTTAATATAAGGGGGCATTCTTTTTCTAAATTTTGAGAGGGGGGAAAGTTGGTCAATAAGATTTTGATTCTCATTGACCAAAAATCTCATGTTCTTTTTTCATATTTATGTAGGGACCAGGGAAAGTTTATTAAGTGATACCCATCTCCTAGGTGGGTAAATAACTTTTTCACCTTGGATGAAAATTGCCAACACTTGAATGGGACAAAAATGCCCCTTGTAATAATGGATTTTTATGGTTAAAATAGTCATTGTCTTGTTTGCATGGAAAATAAAAGAACATGGGTAAATGCACTTACCCGGGTAGGTAAGTGCATTTACCCAGGTAAATAACTTACCAAAAATGAACGAGGCCTAAGTGTTTCTCAAGAAAGACTTACCCGAATAAATAATTTACCAAAAAATGAACAAGACCTAAATGTTTCTCAAAAAAAACTTACCCAAATAAATACATTTAACAGGATAAATAACTTATCAAAAAATAAATAAGGCCTAAATGCAAACTTTCAATACCATAACATTATTCTTGAATACATATATAATTTACGGGTGTTGGCCATCTTAATACTTGACCCACCACTTACACCAACTCCACTTCCACTAGCTTGTGACGTACAGTTGTTGGATTTCATTTGGACGGACTCAATTTCAGGTCGACTTAGTGCCCTAGTTCTTTTACTAATAGGGTACAAAGACATGGACCCACATTGATTGATGCCAATGGATTCATAACCACACATTAGGTCCAAGGCTTTATTACATACATGGCCCACCAAATCACTGACCCAGGTTCAGGTACATACTTGCCGATTCCATCACATGAATGATGAATCAACTCATTTTTCGCTGGCGATTGGGTTGTTTGGAAGGCAAGGACACATGCCTGGCTTGTGGGTCTGAAGTCTGAACTGAATGGTCTCTCAAGAAACCCTTTACAAGGGCATAATAGAGTAAGGGCCCGTTTGGTATATCTTTTCGTGTGGTTTTTTGGTTGTTTATAAGTTAGGAAAACCGATTTTTTGTTTATTCTCGATTGGTTCACAGAAGATTTTTTCGTGTCTTTCGAATTTTAATCTCGTGCAGAAAGACGTGGGCAAATATATGGAAAGACGCACATCTGTCAAACTGTCTTCGAACTGCCCAGATCTTATTAAAAGCTCAATGCCTTTTTTAACTGTAAGAACTATAAGATCTTTTAAAAAAGACGCATCAAACGAACCATAAATAAAGATGGATAGGGTTCTTGAGAGACCCCTGCATGCGAGATACAATTATACTACAACTGAGCTCTATTGTAAAGGTACGGACCTGAGATATATAAAATATAGGAGAATAGGCCTCGCTCGCTCTGATTGAAGGTAGAGAGACGGGTTGGCCCAATTACAGTTGAGAACAACTTGTCTTTTCCCAGCAACAACCAGAATCCAGATCAGTATAGTTGGCTTTGGCTACTCAATTTAGGCCAGTTCAGAAAGCACAATCACATACTGATCAATTTGTTGTGGCATAGAGCCCCCAGGCCACAACATGCCATACGGTGCATAAGCAGTTAGTAGTAACCAATTACAACCATGGAATATTTTCTTCTCACAGTAAGAATATATAACTGTTTACGTTTTATTCTATGTCAAAAAGCATCAAACCAGAAACCCTCTTGTAAGTTGTAACCATGTTGAGCTGATAATCACCAGGAAGAACATTTTTCATTATCTCACCCAACAAGCCTACTCAAGCCAAACCGGTAAGGCGGTAACTAGAGAGAATGAAAAGACCAACCACCTGCCCTTAGATTCCTTTCAATCAGTCATGATCACGATTTAGGATTTGTTTTTGGCTCTGTCTATTAGGCACTGACGTTGGCCTAGGATCAAGAATTTCTCCAATTTCTCTTGCTTGCAACCGTAGTATAGAAATTTTCTCCTTTTTTTATTTTTTGATTTTTTTATTCCATGTCATTTTTTAAATAATCAATGAGATGTTCTCCTTTCCTATAAAAATTTATCTAAAATCTCTCTCTCTCTCTCCTAAACTAAATAACCTTTTCTCATAACCTAAATAATCTTTTCTCCTAAACTACCTTCACCACGTTCTCATAAATACTCTCTAATTTCTATTTATCTCCTAAATTATCTCTGATTTCTATTTATCCTCTCCTCCACTTTTTATCTATGTCTATTTAAAGAAAGTTTAAATTTAAAAAGTTAAAAATTATTTAAATATTTTAACGAAATTATATAATAACTTTAAAATATTTATTAAAAAGATAAAAAATTAATTATAACAGATTTAATAATTATCATATTATTAACAATTTTATATCTTTACGAAATTTATCATGAAATTATGTATTAACAATATAATTTATGGTTTTATGTTTTTCTGATATTTCAATTTAAATGTTGTTCAAAAAATAATAACTAACATTAAAAGAATAAAATATTATTTAAATATTTCAATAATTAAATATCTTAAATAAAAAATATTAAAAATAGATAAATAATTATATAACAAATTATGTAATAACTTTAAAATAAATAAATCAAACAAAAAAATAAATTACATATTATTTAAATAATTAAATGTTTAACATAAATAGATTTTAAATGGTTAAAATAACAAAATTATGTAATAAATTGAAAAAAATCATAAAAGTAGAAAATTAATTATAACATAATACTAAATTAATAATAACTTAATATATTACAAAATTAATAACGAAATTATGTAATAATAGTATACATTATAATTTTATGGATTATTAAATTCAATAAATAATTAATATTTTAAATTTAAATATTTATATTATTTAAATAATAATATTGCAAATAACACATTTCACTTATATCAATTAATAATTATAGAAAATAACTTTCACAAAAATAATAATCTTTAAATCTTAATCTATATTTATTATATATTTATATATACTAAAATTAATATTTATTGTATTTTCAGTAATTATTTATTATTTTTTGTGATAAATATATCAATAATTACATATAAATCTACTTTTGTTTTGTTGTTTAACAAAAAATTTTCATTAATTATTGGAGATTAAATTACTGTTATTTAACTTTTTAAATTTAATTTGTTGTACTTATTGTATTTATTCTATTTTTGTTATAATTTATTGATTAATATTTATTAGATATTAAACTATTATTTTAAATTACATTATTTATTGATTAATTTAGTATTTTTTAATATTTAATGTATTGTTATAATTATTGTATTTTTATTAGTTAATTATTGTATATACATTATCAATATATTTTCAATAATTATTAGAGATTAAACTATTGTTATTACTTGGGGACGACTATTAATTTAGATGAAATTAAAAGTGTTCACGAGTTGATTTGGATCAGTTGTAGGTTATTTGGCTAATCAAATTGGCCTAGTCAAGTTGAAGAATTGGTCACCCAAAATCGACTGACCATTAGTGAAAACAAGACAACTCTTTGTATAGATTTAGGTCAATTTTTGGTTTGAATGATTGATTCAAAAGATATAAACTTAAACAACTAAATTTAAATTAAAAAATTACAATGGCATTATTAAAAATTAAATGTAAGTTATACAATTTATATCATAAATTTATACAATTCAACTATATATATACATATTTGGATCATTCGATTTTAGTCAACTTACAAATGACCAAAGTGAAATTGATCCAAGTTGGTCGGTTTCATCAATTTGATGAACAACCATAGTTGAATTTAATTATAATTATTTTTGTATTGTAAAAAATTGATTAAAATTAATATAGAAAATATAAAAAATTATTAATTATTTATAAAATAAAAAATATAAAACAATTGTACTCTAAGGTGTTTCTATTGTTTAGTTTTTGTTTAACAAATCTCCCCTCTAGTAATGATACAGAAAATTCATGAACGATCTATGACATGAGAATCGCTATTCTAAAAATTGAGCAATGGTGTTTAGCAAGGTTCAAGGGGTGGAGGAGCCCTCCGATACGCCCCTACAGTGGGTGTATCAGGGGTCTGACCGGTTACGGGGTGGAGCCCTAAACCAGTCCCCTGAACCGATTGCAAAAAAATTTAAAAAAAATGAAAAGCTGTATCAATTGTCCGATACGCCCATACTAGCGTATCGGGCGTATCAATATTTTGAACCTTCGTATTTAGATAGGCAAGCCTGAAAACCGCCACCATTAATGTGAGCTGCAAGGATCAAAATCTCCTTTCTCGACTTTTTTCCCAAACATACCATCTACCAAATAGTACCCCAAATCCAGTAGCACTAACCGCAACTCTACTTTTGTACCAAAACTTTTCGGTTTCATAGTTTTCACCTCAGTTCAGGCCTTGTGTTTATTCTTGCAACTGCCTAAAAATGTCAAGTTGCTGGGTCTTCAGAACATCCCAAATCGAGAACTCTAAACCACTACTTACCGTCATGAAAACATGCGAATGAATAGCACCTCAATAAAAACAAGCTTCTATACATGATGAGAATGGATACTCAAATATACATGTAATCCGGCCATGGGGGCAAAAATCTCCCAGGCCAATTTATGCCAGCCAGACACCCAGCTCGCTCGCTCTATTCAGTTCAGTATACTGAAAACAAAGAACAAAAGAATGGCTATAAGGAAGCTGAGCCCACCATGACAACCTGCATTGCACACCATGAAAATGTAAGCCATTGCATCAAAGAGTAATTTCAATCTTCTATCAAAAAAAAGAGTACTTTCAATCAAGGCATGCAATCAAAACAGGTTCAGCAATAAATTTGAATATTGGCAGTAAATATGATTAAAACTAATTGAAGTATTAAAGTAAATTATTACCCCATTGTGAAACACATTATATCAACTAATTTATGAGCATTATATTGCCAAGAAAATAAAGATTATTAGTATTAACTCGTTGTCTTGACTTTGATAGGATAGAACCAAAAAGCCAATTATACAAAAACCACTACATCCAGACTCTCTATGGTATTTATTACATGGTACATGAAATGTCCGACACCATTCAATGGTTTTGGGCTTAAAACTAACGCAAATATAATGGATGATCACAACTACCCAACCAAACCTTTCTATTTCTTGGTCATCCATTTCTGGTTTATCCAAAAGAAATTTATGAAGAATGGATCTATTCATCCAAAACAGGGAAGATGTTTTTGCATATATTACAAGTAGGAAAAGTGAACTGTAGTAATTGCAAAAGTCTGATACATTACCAGAATTCCCCGAGGTCTCCGATGTGGGTAGGGCAGGCAAGGACATCTCTGCAAATTTTAAGCAACAGCCATGAGGACATGTATTGCAAAGATAAATTTAAAATGCACCAAATAAAAGTATTGATGTCATTTTGGTATATGTTAGAAAAGTTATATCATTAGATTATATTGAAAAAATTCCTACAAAAAAAACGTAGTAAAAAAGATTCGTTTTTGATAATTAGCCAAGGTAATACTAGTTACCAGGAGCACAAAGGGACAGGGATGAGAGTGACGATGACGAAGGCCATGGTGCAGCAATATTGTCACTCAAGTCACATGTAAAGCTAACACCAGTAGAATTATCAATAACCACATCTGCAGGCAAGCTTCGAAGTAGGCACCCTACATTCAGATAAATTTTAAAATTTAAATAAAATTTAAACAAAAAACCAAAAAAAGAGCATCATAATTCCTATTCTACTCGTACTTTGATAGTTTGATTATGAAACTCTAGACACAATTCAATAAGACCAAAGATAACTACTAGATTCTGAAGTTGGTTATGATTAGAAAAAAAAAAAACCCTAAACAAAAGCTACCCAAAAATAAAAATGCAAAAGTAAAATACAAAAAATACAAAATGGTTATATGTTGATTCAATGTTTTAAAACTCAGAGGCATGACACAGAATTCCACTACCTAGAGGCATGAGGCGTAGTTCAGAATGTAAGAGGCATAAACCTCCCGAACACAAGGAGGTGTAAGCCTCCTTAATAGGAGGGGGGGTCAGGAGGAAGGAGGAAGGGGAGGAGGACGAAGAGGAAGGGGGGATCTCATTTTTCCTTTTCTCTTTTTTTTTCTTCTCTTTCTTTCTTTTTCTTTCCCTTCCCTTTCTTTTCTTTTCCTTTCCTTTTTTCCTTTTTTTTTCTCTGAGGTGTGCATGAGGCGCATGAGGTGTATGCCTCTAGCACGCCTCATGAATGAGGTGTAGGCCTCAGAGGTGTCAGCGACTCTGGGCGTTTGAGAGCACCTCGCCTGGAGTTATACACCTCCCATGCCTTTTAAAACACTGGTTGATTCTAGGACCACAGTAATGCCCAAATGGTACAAAGGAACAGTGCATGCAACAACAACAGGAAATGAAGGAACATGTTTGGCAGCCTTGCGCCTTCCCTGAATGACATATTAGTTCACCATGCATCCAGCACCAATGTTTTTAAACCGCCGTTGACCCAGACGGTCCGTTGAGACCAGGAACCGTCCAGGCAACTGGTTATGTTTTACCCTAAACCTGGCCACTAGCCAAAAACTGTTGAATTGGTCAGCAACCCACTGACCCATGTGATCGAACCGTCAACCCATTTGACTCATTCAACGGTTTTTGGCCATTTTTATTTTAATTATTTTTTATTTTTTTGTTGGAACGGGCCATCCATTCAGACAAACCAGACCAGATGATCAAACCGTCGACCCAGAAACCGGTGGCCAGAACAGTTCCAGTTCCAGGTCAGTTTTTAAAACTTGTCCAGCACCAATAACGTTGCAAGAAGTTGTGAACTAATGCGTCATGCAGGGAGGTGAAACTTCAGTTGTTCAACGCAACACTGTCAGCATCCATTTGACAGAGGAAACAAGATTATCATGTGGTGCCTGAAAGACACACTAGAAATCTGACCTTATCCATGTCAAATAGATCATAGCAACCCATCCATCAAATAATCTTGATAATAAAAAATAGTAACTGGAAATGCATCAATAGGATTGTTGCACCCATCTGGACAGATTAATATTTGATGTTTAACCAAGGTTGGATTAGCTGAACACCCCACACTGTTAAGCAGGCTGTGGAAGTCTGGAAGATATTGTAAGAATCCACATAACCTTCACGCATTGAGCTCCATTCCCATGTACGAGTGCTTTTAACGGAGACTGATGGGAGTGAATTAAAATTTTTCATTTTGTTTTATTTTATTTTCTTCTTGTCTTGTGCCCTAACCCCTTTTCTTCTCTGGTTCTCCCCTTCCTCTTCCACCTCCACTCACTACTCCACCCTGCCAGTCACTCCCAGGAATCCCAGTTGTCATCAACCTTCACCACTGGTGCCCTCCCTCCCTCTCCCTCTAGCCCCAGGATCTGGTTTATTTTTCCACAAAGCTCTTGGCATACAATTCTGTGATGATCAGTTCACTCAAATTCTGAAGAGTTTCTCAACCAATCATAACTTTTTGGCTGTGTTTGGTTTGAAAGAAAAGGTAGGGAAAGGAAGAGAAAAGTAGGGAAACCTGTAAAAGTTTTTCCCTTCCTTTTCCTACATTCTTTTTCAAACCAAACACAGCCTTCCAAATACACACTCCAAAACATTAGTACATCCACAATAGTAATTGGAAGGACCCACAAGATCAAGAAGGCAGGCAATCTACTGCAGAATTCTTGTCACAACTAGCCAGGAAAAAGCAAAACTCCCTCTGCGATGCTATTCCTGGTAAGATGCAATTAATATCATCATCACTTCATCCCATATTGGTCAGAGCTCCAATGGTGCACCAACGGAATCTACCAAAGAAATGGTGTCTAACCCTCAGAGATTACAACTTTTCATCCTTACAATTACTTGGTTCTTCGTACTCTGAACAAGCTTGAGAGTCAAGACACTATTATTGTTGAAAAAAGGGAGAACAAGAGGCTTCCTTTCAAAAATTTACTTTAAGTCACACATGTTGAATTTCAGGGACAAAAGAAGATGAACAGGATAGGGCCTACCAAGAGAGAGAGAAGAGGGGTGCTGGTGATGGAGGTTGAGAGCAGGACCAGCAGGAGGGGAAGGAGGAGGGGGAGGGCAAAGGTGGACGAAACAAAGAAGGGGTCACTCTTCCAAATGGGATTTCCTACCCACTCTCTACCGATCGTGAATTGCAGCCACACATTTCTATTATGAATTGAGAGATGTGTGGCTGCAATTCACGGCAGGTAGAGAGTGGGTAGGAAAAGTGAGTAGGAAATCTGGGTTCTCACTCTTGAACCCATTCCCATCAATCTCTGCTTAAGAGACTTGCACAAGGGAATGGGGCTCCACGTATAAAACTTACATGGAGTCTTGTGGTTGCTCCCACAGCCTGCTCAACAGCATAGAGCGTTCAGCTAATACATACTCCGTATCCTAGATTTCATCCCCTATGTGACTGCATAATAAAATCCAAAGAGAACCCAACACATTACTAGGAGAAAGGAAACTTTCAGCATAGCAGTAAAATAGCTAAAAAATATGGAAAGAAATATATCTCAGCAAAGAGGAAAGTAGCAAACCTTGTTCTCCGTATGCTGATCCAGTAGCAATAAACACATTAGCAAAACAAAAAGATGCTTGTCAGATATACCCAGAGTAGAAAAAGAATTAGAAATCCTAGCAAAGAAAAGAAAAGATTTTATACCCTGAAGACTGAAGTCCTTCAAGTCAACATCACAAAGCTCATAGATATTTGTCATGACACCACCTTTCTGCAACAGGGACCCAAACAATGTAGCACAGTTTATGGCTTGCCTATTTGTAATTAACATTTGCTTCTGTATTCCTGCTATGTATGTATTCAATGAGCTACAGCAGGAAGGATTGGGAGATGCCACGTCACGGCAAGCTTTAACTACTGCTGATGGCTGTTCAAATTCCAGAGGACAGACTGCATGTAAACATCATTTTGTCCAGTTAGAAGGACAATTCATAAGCATATCAACTGCCTTACATAGAAACCACAATAATCTACAACATGCACTTTTTTGGATGAGTATCTATAATATTCGTTTGTGGGATGCTGCATTGAGCTTTTCCTTTGAGGACTTGGAAAAAGATAATCCTAAGTGCATGTGTCAACCGTTTGCGGCCAGACAAATCAAAAATAAATCTTACTGCCTCTGCAGTGCAAGCATATCAAAAGAAAAATGTTTTAAAAAGTGCAATGGTCAATCAACTAAATGAAGTTCCAGCTTGGTCCAAACCTGCTTATCTGTTAGGCCTCGTTCATTTTCCGAGAAGTTGTTTACCCGAGTAAGAATTACCTGGAGAAGTGTTACCTGGGTAAACACATTTACCCATGTTCTTTTGCCAGGAAATGTTAGCTGGATAAGCGAGTCAATTTCCCAAAAGACCCAACTTTTATGGTGTCAGATTCAAGAGAGATAGAAGTTCCAGTTGCAAAAAGAAGTGGAAAGTTGGAGGTTGACGAGGAATTTGAAGAGGTTTGATAGGATGAAAATTTTTAGAAGGCTGTTAGTTTTAAATATTAAGTTTTTAAGATTCCGGTGGAGTTGGGATTGAATTTGGAAGTTGGTTCATGTGGGTGATTTCTTATCACCTATTGTTGTATCCTTTCCTTCTTTCTGTTCTTAATAAATTTGCTTTTTATTTATTATAAATAACTTAAAAAACAAGACTCAGGCCCTTTGAAATATTTTCAAGAGATTTAAGTGGCACGATCCAAAAGAAGACACTTATACTAATGCAAGTATGTCTTCGATCCTTTTTTTTATAAATAAGTATATCTTCAATCTTCTCAAGGAAACAGCAAAAACTTGGTTCTAGTCCTATTGAGCTGATTTCAAATGTCGGTATGTTCCAAGGATAGTTGCTCACAATCCAGTGCAGCATGATAGGACAAAATGCTAATGTTCTCACTTCTCACAAATGCTGTGGGGGAGATGCAGTTTTTTATTATTCTTAGCAAGCTACACATGTATAATATCCATGCAGAAAATTGAGATGGAGTATTGTAGTAATGTATTGGGGATTGTATACTAAAGGTATTATTGTAATTGTAGTTATTCTTTTCTTAACGAATAAGAGTTGGAATAGGCAGCTGATTAGCCATTCCATGTTTTCCATTCTACTGGCTCTTTCTCTTCTTCTCTCCTATTCTTAGCTGCTAAAATTCAGCAAACTACTAACCCAAAAGTTCCTCTCTTTGAAATATGGACTAAACTACAAATTTGAGCATGCTAACAAAGACAAATAGAGGTACAATAGAATGAAATAAAAGCACAAAAAGAAAATGATCTGTTTAAGGAAGCCAGCAACTGTGTAAAATGAAGCAGTTGAGGAAAACAAGGGAAACAAGGAATATGAATATGCAGAATCATCATGTATAATACCTTTGTTAACCTTGCAGGCAGATAATATTCGGAATGCAGTATTGGCAGCATCCAATGAGAGCTTCCTAGATAACCATGAATATACCACCCATTTACAATCATTGAGAACACTCATCTCATTGGGCAATCCTACTGCACCAGCATCTGCTGTGATAGCAGATTCTCTTGTCGAAATGCAAAGTGCAGCGTCCATAATTGCAGGCTGGCAAACTGGTCTGCAGCACTCCTTAAGTGGATCAACAATGCTACATGCATCCAACAATTTGCTTGTGTTTACCATCTTCTCAAAGGTGGCCACATCACTCACAGGACAGGACCCAGCAGTAAGGTTAGACGATTTTACAGAGCAAAGTGCAGGTATCGTATCATTTGCCCCTCTGCTGGCTAATATACTAACAATATCTGAGAAACAATCATTAGCCACTGCATTTTCCAGAACTAGCTTATTAGAGCTTCCATTATAATGACCTTGGAATATGTGGAGCAAACTACTAAGTTGAGGACAGCAGATCACATTGCCTACAAGTGCCGCTAATGGTGCAGCGCAATCATGTGCTGTTTTGTCCATAACATTTGAAATAGCAGAAAAATTTACAGGGCATCTTCCAGTCAAGACTGGTTCGTATGTGGTCGGAAAGGAAGGGTACATGGGTGACAATGGTTCACCAGGAAATGGATAATGTGGTATGACAGCAGGTGATATTTCTATGGGACCAAAAAGTCCACTATTGGGTGGGTCAGCAAGAACAAACTTTGGAACGTGAGAACTAGGCACAAGTGGAGCCTCCAGTGCCACTACATCTTGAATGGATAATAAAATTGAAAACAATATGAATTGGCGGCACAAAGTACCTGCAAAGAAAGGCAAAGGAGAAAATGAAAACAAATCAAAATATCAGATTAAAAGAAGACAATCCAAGAGTTATTGGATTATATTTTTATGAACAGCATTCATTGACATCAAGGCCATGGTGTTTCCAAGCAAATGCATGTAAACAGCAACTAAACACGTCAGACAGATAGATGGAAAGAGTTACAAGCACCAACTTACCAACTTAGGACTAGTAACCAGTTACTCAATTAAGACACCCAACCAAAACATTATAGTGGAATATGCTGAGTTGATGACTAAATTAGCAATACAGAGAAACTAAACACTTTTCTTCTCTCATTGAAAAGCGACTATCATCTCTCCTATTAGCTGTTTTTTTCTTTCATGACGTGCCCATACAGTCATGAGCCCTCCCTGTTTTTCTTTAACTATCTCTCCACAGTTAAGTTCCTGCAGTTTAGCTGAATGACTCATCGCTTTGTCTTTTAGTTAGTCATTTATTAAAGTGGTCATGAGCTCCTTAATGGTTGAAGCTGAAGTTGGGTTGATAAGTATATTTCAAATATTTTATTGTTTAACTATTTTAACTACTAAAAGATAAAGCAACAAATCATTCAATTCAGCCAGAGCCACAACCTCTGCAGCCATTATCAAATGACTCCTTGTTCTTAATATGAACACTAAATTTTTAGACCTAGTCATATCTGTAAGCAAATTATAGTATAGCACATTCCTTTTTACAATGAGTGGCTAATCCAAGTCATTATTCAAAAACATGCACATTTTGAAAGACAAGAATGCCCTATATATTGAATTTTACCATCAAAAAGTAGAAAAGGGTGGTTCTTTGTTTTATCAATAGTGATAATATTATGACTGGTTTACCATATATCAGATATGCCCATATAAGTTCCAGATTAAGATTCACCTAATTTTGATAAAAGTGGTGAAATAACAAAGCAAAAATCAAATTAATTGCAAAAAAATAAACCACTCCATAACCAAGTTAAAATGCTTACCCTTAAGAGAAGTAACCAGCCTAAAACGGTCCATAGCTATACTAACCCTTCGGCAACATTTAGTCAACCAATGAAGTGCCTGTGGCACTTAGAATCAGTACAAAAACCCAGTAAAATAGCACCTGTACCATACACAGCTTTAGATCAAAAGAGGGGGGAAGGGTTTGGAAACAAGAAGAGAAACACACATACAAGATTACATAATTTATGGCACACGATAACAATAATCACTTTAGAAATAAGAAAAAAGGAATTTAAGAAAGAGATGTCATTTTGAGGATCCCTCCTCAAAATGTGTTAAGTCTCTTTAACTTAAAAAAAGGAAGAGTAATGTGGAAGGCAGTTAGAGCAGAAGTAGTGCGGACTATTTGGGAAGAAAGGAATGGGAGAACCTTCAAAGAAATAAGTAGGTCCAAAGAGGAGTTAGCAGAAACCATAAAAATCAAAGTGGAAAAATGGGTAAAAACTATGGAAATTTTCCAAGATTTTTTAGTGAATGATGTAATAAGAAAATGGTCTGAAGTAGTGCAATACTCAAAGGCAAAAGACAGGTTGGTTATGAAATGGCAATATCCTCCAAGCAACTTTAACTTTCATGGGAGTTCTATGGGTAAGCCAGGCCAGCAGGTATTGCGGAGTTGTTCAGAGACTCCATAGGAAGGGTGGTGGGTCCTGAAAGCTGAGATGATGGCTTTATTGCAAAGTCTATGACTAGCAAAGCAATCAGACTTTCGAAATCTGGAAGTAGAGGACTCAAAATTAATCGCCCGTTGCAAAACCCCTTGGATATATAGGCAAGTTTTCAGGGAGATTGATTGTGTATCAAGCAAATTAAACACTTGCTACTTATGGGTCAGAATGGAATGGTGGGATTCACTAGCCAAACATCGGGTTAATAGACAACAGCTATTTTAGGCACTAATGTAAATCTTATGTATTTGAGCGGTTGTAATATCTCAACCAGATGTACTAAAATTCTCTCTTTGAATTAATAAAACTTTCTTCTCTACTGATCAAAAAATAATAATGATGCCATGTAGGCAAAAAAGAGAATATAAGAGAATCCATACTCCCCAAAACCATTTCTAAAAGATTCTATGAAACATTAAAGCATGTTTGAATGCATCAAGAGGTAAGAGATATCAATAAAAGAAGCAAAAGTTAAAGAGATACAAAACAATCATTTTTTTCTAGTCAATGTAGAACAAGAATGAGAAAATTTCTACCTACTAGAGATGTACATGATGTGTAATAAACTACTTTGATCATTTCAGGGGATATTTTCAAATATGCATGATTTTGTTCTTTAAAACAAACAACTGCAAGGAATGAGACTATGTTTGTCTATTTGCAAATTGCAAATATGCATGATTTTTTGCTTTTACAGATCTATATGAGAGTTGTTGGGTGAGTGGATATACTGACTAATACTAACTGCATAAAAGATATCACGTCTAGTCATATACAAACATTTTTTGCATTTTTATTTTTTGGCATTGTTTTGACATTTTTTATTTTTAGCAATTTTTTGTATTTTTGCACCTTGCTTCAAAAAGGTGTGTGCCTTGCCTTGCCTTGCGCCTCAAGCACAAATTGGCCCTTGCGCCTTGCGCTTTTAAAACACTGATACAAATACAAATATGTAGGGTGAAAAGCCTTATATTTTATATCATTTGGTATGTATTTACACTGCATATTTATATTTGTACTCTCTCCAAAATGAGTCTAAGGGGCTTACAATCCTTTACATTTATCTTATAATTCAACTCAATTGGTGTATCAACTGGTTTAACACCCAACTCCCCTGTTTCTTTAAGAAGATCAAGGGCATATTTCCTCTAAGAAACAAATATATCATGTTTAAACCAAGTAACTTCAATACCAAAAAAATACCATAGTTCATCCTAATTTTTCACCTCAAACTCTTTATTGAGTAACTACTTTAAAGAACCAATTTCAACTACATCATTACTAGTCAACACTATATCATTCATAAGAAGTATCAATTAGGATCCACTGCTTTTGATAAAGAGGGTATGATCTGTGTGTGCCTATACATTGCCAAACTTACCCTATGCATGTTTAAATCCGCAAACCATGCCCTTGGAGATTGTTTCAACTCATATAAGGATCTCTTCAACCAGCATACATTCTTCCTTGTCTCTTCTTGCAAGTGCCCATTAAGAAATGCTTTTTCACATCCATTTGAAATAACGGCCAAGAGAAACTAGACACAAAAGATAACACACTAATAGTACTAATCTTGGTTATTAGAGCAAAGGTTTCCAAACAATCAATGGCATAAGTCTGTGTATAGCCCTTTGCTACCAGTCTAGCCTTATATTGTTCAACTAAGCCACCTACATTGTATTTAACAACAAACACCCACCTACACTTCACTAGCTCCATCCATCTGGATGGTCTACCAACTCCCAAGTAAGTATTGTTCTTAATAAGAAAATCCATCTTCACTTTCATAGAATCTTTCCACCTAGGCACCGGCAGAGCTTCATGCACATTTCTAGGAATGGAAATAGCAAAAACAGAATTTGTCAAAAAAAAAAAAGCAAAAACAGATGCCAAATAGGAATGGTAAGATGGGCATATAGGGAGAGAAGGTCATAGGAAAGAATTTGAGAAATGCAATGGGCTGTAAGGATAGTATAGCAATGTTTGCCCTCGCATAGTGCAGTAGGAAGATCAATATCATCAGAAGAAGGTGAAGGAAAAGCAAAAATATGTAAGGGTGAAGTCAGCACGTGATGTACCAGAACCCAGCAATAATGCTGACTGAGGCAAACTATGAGAACCACAATGAACCTGTTGCTGCCTATGCCTTGGAAACATCCATAACTCATGTAACTCCATACATCCCTCCCGCGGATCACTTGAACAGGTAATGGAACATCTGCAGCAAAAATGACTCTCTCACCACTCTCCCATTGATATCGAACACCAGGATAATAGGGAAGATAGTCAAAGTAAAAGATATTCATGTACACAACCCAAGTCAACAGTTTTGATTTTGTGCATAACCTAGAAAGATGCATTTAGTGGCCTTGAGATCAAATTTTGAGAGATGAGGTCCTAGTGTTTGGACAAATCCTTATCAATACATAGAAGAGAGAAAGGGGTTTTCATATCTAGAACCCGTGAAGACATTCTATTAACAAGGAAAATTACTATTCGAACGGTGTCCCCCAAAAAATGTATAGGAATTTGGAAGTTAGGAACATGAGAATTCAGCATAGTACTCCTAGCCATCTCCAAAATATGTCCATTCTTCCAATCAGCCACTCCATTTTGTTGAGCAATATAAGAATAGGTACTCTAATGGATGACTACATGTTCAATAAAATAGGAACTCAAAGGTTTGGTGAAGTACTCCTTGACATTATTAGATCTAAAATTGTAATATGGGTCCCAAATTGTGTGAGGACCATTTGATTGAAATGACAAATCAAAATGGGAACCTCATCTTAAGAACACATAAGATATACCCAAGAAAATACGAGAATAGTTATCAACAAATAGCAAGAAATACTCATATCCACACAAAACTATAGTATGTCAAGGCCCCCAAACATCGATACACATAAGTTCAAAAGGAGAAATACTTCTTTTATTACTCAATGAATAAATTGATCAACAATGCTCAGCAAATTCACAACTTTCACACTTCAAACTTGACACTCGGACCAACTCAATCAACTTAGGAGACAAAACCCTCAATGACCTAGACGATAATGCCAAAGCATAATCTAACTCACTAATTAAGAAATTCTCACTCCCAAGGCTAATCACCTTCTTTGTCACCAAATCCTAGAAGACAACAATGATGAAAAAAGAAAAACTACTAAACAATTCTAGGGCTTAGACTTAGTCAAACTGCTAATTGAAAGAAGATATGTATTAAGTCTGAGTACATGAAGGGCTAAAGAAAGGGTAATGTGACATCAGGCATCTTAAATGTCTCCCTTCCTAGAAATAGGAACAAATGAGACATCAGAATAGAAACTTTATCTCTGCCAGATGATAACTCATACAAAGTAAATAAGGATGAAGTTGGTCATATGGTTATGGGCACCTGAGTCTACTATCCAAGAAACACCAATGTTACCTTACCTAACACCAAGGTTCAAGGTATCAATACACCCCAATATGCATGGGCATGCACATTGGGTGTTTCCATCACTTTCTCCTTTTTTTTAATTTTACAGGGGTCAATCTTAGCAAATTGTGTCCACTCCAAATAATTAACTCCATCTAATTTAACTGTTGTAATCTGAGAATTTGCACTTTCTGTCACACCACCAGCCCCTAATATAATCCACAAGTAGAGCCAACAGTACAAAAGTCAACCAAAAAACAAGCAACCACTCTGTCTGAAACTTATACTGAATAAAACAGAGGGAAAACAAAGGGAAAACGGAGTAAATCCAACTGTAAACACCAGCTCTGTTCTCCAAGAGTGAAACAGCACCTCTGATCACTATTGGTATCCTCTCTACAGGCAAACACAACAGCAACCACTCCAGTGTTTTAAAAGGCACGCCTAAGCGCATAGGAGAGGCACCTCGCCTAGGTCCTAGGCGCAGCCCTTACAAAAGGTGCACGCCTGGTGCACCTAGTGCCTCAGCCCAGGCGTGCACCTTTTGAAACTTTGACGCTTTTTTGCTTTTTTTGTGTCTAGCAGCTGGGCCGGGGGTGGGGGCCCCCTATTTGGTAATGTTGTTCATTTATTCATCATAATAAAATGCCTTCTTAAAAAAGCAATTAAAACTATAAAATCGTTATTTTTGTATGAGAACTAAGAATTTAAGACCTAATGTGGACTTGTTTGGGCTTGCCTCGAGGGGCGTGGTACAAAGGCGGCTCGTAGAATCAGGAATGTAATATGTTTTACATCACACTAGCTACTTGAAGTAATGCAATTGAGAAAAAAAAGAGATTGTGGGTTTTATATGCTTGAAAATGTTTTATATATTTGATTTTATTTTTAAATTCTCATTTGAATATGCTTTACATGTTATATTATGTATTTTAATATTAGATAATAGGTTTTTAAAACATTTATTTTAAAATTAAAGTTTATATTTTTATAAATATTATGTTTAATAATTTTTTTATTTTTTTAATTTTTTTGGCATTATTTTTTATTTTTTAGCCTTTTTTGTTTTTGAGCCTTGCTTAAAAAGGAGCACGCCTCGCCTTGCGCCTCATGCGCAAATTGACCCCTGCGCCTTGCACTTTTAAAACACTGAATCACTCCAAAAGAAGTCTTAGACCACTTACAGCTCCAATTCTGGGTTGTCCTTGGCAAACCCCAAACAAGAGAACGTAGACAAAAGGAAAACTTCCAGCCGCTCATTCCAGGTATAGTCAAACCATCCGAAACTGAGATTGAGCACTAGAATAGATCAAAACAGTCCAGAAAACTCTAGAGGCACTCTCATCAGTGGGAGGTTGAATTTTGGTCGCTTTGGCCTATACATCCAGTCATCGTCTCATGTACACAACATCCTCCCCTTTCCTTGTTTTGGTTTGAAATGAAAAGTTACCCTTTTCTCGGAAAGAAAAAGATAATAAAAGAAAAGTCATCACTATGGTTGTGGTTCATTTTTTAATGTAACCTCTATTTCCAAAATATCAAGAAATAAAATAAAGGTGTGGCAGTATTGCAATTAAGTTCTTAGTTCCAAGTTGGGGCTTGGACTAAAAATTCCAAAGTTTTTAGTTGATGAATAACAGAAATCTTCTTTTAAAATTTTATGAAGACCAATTGCAAAGATACACCCATTAAGAATGTTAGCCTCACAAACCCTCGAGGCTCTTACAACAATTAACAGAAATACAAACAAACCCATTAAGTAGTACAACACAATATGGAAACCCAAACCAACCCTCAAGTTTTTCCCCATACAATGTACAAAGTGGGCCCAGAATAGGTGATCTCTATAAACCCTTTGTTTTGCAAGATGGTCTGCCATGCTATTTGCTGATCTTTGAACCCATTGTATCTTCAACTGCATGTCTCTTGTGAACCGCTTGATCTTTTTAATTTCATGTCCGAACTCCCACAAAGCTTTCTCTGTTTTCAACAACCAAATAACAATCTTAGAATCTCCTTCAATTACGAGTTTGTCCACCCCCAATTCCATAGCCTTTTGCACCCCACACACTATTGCCATCAGCTTTGCCCTTGTGGAGTCCCCTTGCCCTAGAATTTCCTATGGTTTTGAACCAGATGTTCATTTATTCCTCACTCATATCTTCCCATTAATTACATAATGCCAAAGACAGACAAGTTTCCAAATTCAATGATAGTCAGGTGTTTTGTCCAAACAGCTTTGCTTGATAAAATATTAAAATCATAAGACCATACTACCTTAAAGGTTTGATAAATCATTTTGTTGTTTCTTTTGATTAGTGGTTCAAGAATACAACACTTTTCTAGCAGAAAATGCTAGAAAAAGATCGCACAAAGACCACCAAAAGATGGAAGAAAACCTATAGTACAAAATACAAACACTACACTTGAGAATCTAAACATAATGTATGCCTCTGAAACACACTTCTAGCCAAGATATCAATCATATGGTTAGCCAACTGCAAGATCCATCTAAGTCTATTCATTTTGGAAGCCAATTCCTTCACTGTTCTGTTATGAAGCCAAAATGACCAACGACCAGAAAATCATTATCCGTCAAAGTAATCACCACCTGTCAATCCCCCTTCATCTTGAGCGCCTCAAAACAAAGGAAACCAACAATTCTAAAGCCTAGAGAAGAGATAAAATTTCATCCCTAATAGCATAATCCTATTGCAGATTGGCCTAGATAAAAGGAACCTATGAGATAGTAGTCCCAAGATGAACCAAAAATCAAATGGGAACAAATTCCACAAAGAGAAACCATCAAGATTAGGCTCGATAATTCCCAGGGGATCATCTGCTGTCTCCATGCTATCAGAGAACCATTTATCAAGCAACAGCTAGGCCACCCCGTGACAATCAAATCAATGGAGATATCCTTAAGTTAATCTACCATCTAGATTCAATGTTCCACTCCAACTGATAGGATATCATAATTTTCTTGTTTGCCGAGGGGCAAGAACAAAAAACTAGAATTTCTCTCTTCCCATGTGCTCCAAAGAATAATCTTTCCCAAAGTCCCAAACCATCAAAATTGAACTCCACACTGTCTGAGAACCATCAATATAGCAACAGCTTGATAGCCCCTAATAATCAAATCAATGGAGATGCCCCTAAAGTGCATCTCTTGTCTAGATATAATGCACAACTCCAATAGTAATTAAATCCAATAAAATATCATAATTATTCAATGTGTAGAAGAAGAAATCCTCTACTCCCATATACTCGAAAAAAATAACAACTGGGAACATCTCCACATGACCTTTCCATCAATGAGGCAGAGAAAAGCTTGTATCAAATAGGCTAGGGATGTAAATGCCTAAATGGAGAGAAAGGGTTCAAACAAATAGCATAGGCTAAACCCACATGTTTGTTGCACAAAAGCAAGGGATGAAGAGATGATTGAATTACCTACCTACCCTTCTTGCACACTTTAGGAAACAAGGCTGAAGTCTTTCAACTAGTTGGCATCTAATCTTTTATACGCTACATTTGGGGCAAGGGAAGTTATATTAGAACCAGAATCATCATGACTCCAAGCCATACCAATTGCCAAATCTAACTAGTTGCATCCTTGCTTTTTGTCTAGAAGGGAATACATTTTTTAGTGGTCTCCAAACTTCTCCCCCCCCCCTTTTCTCACTAATGATGGTTTTCAAGTTGTTCATATCTTAGGATACAGTACTCATTTCAAAATGGTGTTCAACAGTTTAAGATCAATTATTGTTTCAATTATGTCAAATACATTAACATTCTAACCAAAGCATCAGGATGAATCCAGAATAATTATTGCCTGAAAGTTATAAAATATTATGTCATTATCTTCATTCATAAGTTTTCCTCTGAGATGGACAAACATGTAGACAAAGATTAATTCTAAGATACCATCAAATGTTTCTTCTGTAAAATTCTTGAGCTCTGTCACCCAAGTACAATTAACCCATTAGTTTTCGCACTTGCATCCATCTCTATCAAGCTGATATGTTTTTTTTTCAATACTTTGTCAGTATGTCCATATATGTCTTTTATTCCAAAATGGTGATAGAAAATACTCGCTAAACATTGTGAAGTAGGCCCTAGCTTCTATAAACCACATTATCTAAAACTCTAACAGTATAATCCACAAGGTATGCTCAAATAATCATCTACTGTAGATTTCCGAAAATTAAACAAATGGCATGACAAAGACAGCAAAACAGTGATCAGTCAAAACTTGGATCATCGTACCCATAATCTATATAATGCTGGTAAATAAACTTTAAACGGACCAGAGGACACTAAACTAAACCAGGTTGTAAATACAGATAACCAAATAAAAGCTATATTCTTAAATAATTTCCTAGTGCCAAAAAGAAATGACCATCTAGCTGCTGAAATCACAAAAGAAAAAGACCTGAATCGAAGGATTCATCAAGTTTTCTTCCTATGTTCACCATTAAATCTGGAAATGAGACTCCAAGCGACCCAAACATCATAATCAAATCAAGAAATCAAATTTCCTCACTAGTGAGTAACTCTACAGTGAAATTTGCAAGAGAAAAGAATAAGTACCTGTATTTACGGATCAAACTGTTGAAATGTGGATTCAGAATCTACAACGCGTTCCCCTTAAACCTGCCTTGAGCTTCTTTCTCTGCAACTCCCTCACCTCCCCTCCCCCCCACTTTTGAGTTGTTACACTCCCGGATTCCAAAGTTCGAACGGGAATTTATTTCTGCTCCGCGAACTGTCTGTGTCGAGTTCCTCAATAACCTTCCATTCTCTCGCAAGTCATAACACCTGAATCTGAATCCGGTATACATGTATGTTAGAAACCCCACTGGTAAACTAACTTTGGTACCCTGGTTACACAAACTTATTCTATTGGAATCAAGTAAACAACTTTTCAAGTTCCATTTTATAAAAGAAAAAGAAGAAAAAAGGAGCGAAGCCCCCAGTTTTCTACTTTTTTACCCAGGAGAAGAAAGGAGGAGGCGGCCTCCCATTTTCTACTTTTTCTTCAACACAGAAGAAGCACTAAGAAGAAAAAGAAGCGGAACAAGAAAAGGAGAGAGGAGGGCCCCATTTCCTACTTCTTTGACGCAGAGCAACAGCAGCAGCAGAACAAGAAGAAGAAAGAAAAAGGAGAAGGAGTTTTACCTCAAGCCGATCTCTCCTGATTGACAAATTGTTTCTTTGCCTGAATTTCTTAAACCACCGAAGCTCTTCTTCTCCACTCTCACTCTCAGTCTCAAGACAAAACCAGTGAGCCAAGAGCCCTAAACGATCTGCTTTTGTTAGCAACCCTTTTATTTTTCTAATTATTATTTTACCTTTAATATTCACAATCCAACGGTTCTGATTCTCTTACAGGATACCCATCGAGGATCACGCCTTTTACAAAAAGGAGAACGCCTCTCATATTCTGCGGTCTACTCAAAGCGGTTGTTGAGGCAAGGCGAATTTTTTAGGCCTACGCCTCTTTTGCCTCGCCTCAACAGGAATTTATTTCGGCTCCATGAATGTCCGAATGTCTGTGCGACTATGCCGAATTCGTCATATGCCCTTCAGTTTTCAATTAAATTACAAAACTATCCCTTCACCGGTTCACTTTGCGTACATGGGAGCCAGGAGCGTATTGGGTTGGGGCCGGTTAGATGTGAATTGGGCCCACATGATTCTTCGATGGATCTTGAGCAATGAAACATGCCACGCGTTAAATGTTCGAGAAGGGGCCCACCACTAACAAAAACCAACTTAGGAGATTTTTCGGTGATAAAAATGAGCAGACAACTTTTTTGTCCACCGTCCAATCGGATATCTTAAACGCTGTGAATCTCCTGATGGGGGACCCCTTAAATGGGCCCCAATTATTTCATATTAAAGAAAGATTTTTTTTCTTAAAGAGGGAAATGTTATAATATGGTAGCTTATATACAGATATATAGATATATTCCCTGATATTATCGATCATGAGTTTTTGATAGGCCCACTTAAGACCCTAACTGATCAGAATGGTTTCAGGGGTATGTGGTTATAGTTCATCCATGGGCATCCTACTTGATGGACGCCACCAAAGTGTACCAATGCCGATGCGTAATAAGCATTTGAAACGATGCTTCACACGCCATATTACGTAAAGCGGCAGTTATGATGCTTGGCAAACATCACTACTCTAAGCAAGGTCCCACCTTCCACGTATTTGATTATCAAGGAATGATTGTCTCTCATAAAAACAAATGATCAAATGATTGTCCGGGTCTTAAGTTTTACTATTAGTTGCGGAGGGGCTGCTTTGTAGTTTGAATGGCTATCACTCGATTATTTTCATTAGCTTCAATAAAAATATAAACATGTACTGATGTGGGTTAGCTTGGCCTAGCCCACATCGGGCTGGGAGGCCAAGCCCATTGATACCTGATAGCGTCAGCCACAGCAGGAGAGAGCCTGGTTGCCTTCATATGGAGCCAATCACATAACCGTCAGATGTATTTATCATGGCCTACGGCCTGACCTTGTATGGCTCTCATCCAGGAGCTACTTTGGCTCTTGCTCAAAAAGACATTAAGAGAAGTTTAGCCTATTCTACAATGTCTCAATTGGGTTATATGATGTTAGCTCTAGGTATGGGGTCTTATCGAGCTGCTTTATTTCATTTGATCACTCATGCCTATTCAAAAGCCTTATTGTTTTTAGGATCCGGATCAATTATCCATTCAATGGAAACCATTGTTGGATATTCTCCAGATAAAAGTCAGAACATGGTTCTTATGGGCGGTTTAACAAAATATATGCCAATTACAAAAACTGTTTTTTTATGCGTTCATCTTCACTTACCCCAGCACACTCAAGTATAAAAGGTAATTGCCCCTTAAAGGGGGCTAGAACAAAGAAACTCAAACATCACTCATTCATTTACTCCTAACACCAACTTTGCCTTCTTAGCATTAATTCGGGGAGGTCTGGTGCATCCAAGGACTCCCTCTAAGGGCTCTCATGCACCCTTCCCTACTCTACACCTCGTACTAACTTGAGCGTCGGAGCCTCTGCCTCAGGTATCCACCCCGAGGCCTCTGACACTCCTTGTCTTGCAGTATCTTCGGTCACCAGTGGCTTCGCCTCGACTTGTAGTCCTCGTCTACCATAGTCCTCAGAAGGAATACTTCGCCTCAGCTTCCAATCCGCGCGGCAACATGTACTATGCATAGGAATTGAGGGGGAGTATAAGGCCATGTTTGGTTCAATTCTCGTTCTTTCTCATTCTAGCTATGATGAAATTCTGAAATGGACAAGAATAGGCTTGTTCATGGGCCAGGTAGCTCAACCCGACCCATTATTAAGTTGGGCTTGGTCATAATTTTACGTTTATGGGCTTGTGCTCAGGCCTATAACACTAGGCCCAATTTTTTTTTGGTCGAGTTCGGGCTTTCTCAAAAAAAACCTGACCCAAGCCTAAGCCCGACTTTTTTTTAGGTCAGGCTTGGGCTTTCTCAAAAAAGCCTGGCCCAAGCCCAAGCCCGACTTGATACTATATATTAATAATACAAATATATTTTATTTAATAAAAATAATATATATTATTTTTTCTTTGTTCTTCTTCTCTTTTTTCCAAGTAATAATGAGATGTTTATTATTTTTGAGTTTTTAAGGTTTTTAATATAAATAAAACACTTTTTTAATAAAAAAGAAAAAAAAAATTGTTTTCAAATTTTTGGTCGAGCCTAGGCTTCAAGCTTTATATGAGGGTCAGGCTTGGGCTCAAGACTTAGGCCCGATGGTCGGTTGGGCTTGGGCTCGAGCTTTAGTGTATTCTGCTGATACACATACAAAGCCCGGCTTGGCCTAGCCCATGAATAGGTCTGGACAATAATGGGTAAAATGAGAAAATATTGCTATGAACCAAACGTTTTTTTTCCAGAAAAATGAATTCTTTTCAAAATAACAAGTGTTTTATGTTACTCCTTTTCATTCTTAAAAACATTGTGTTACCAATTGGACTAGATTTGGTCCAATTCGGTCCAATTCAATATTGGTCCATTTACAAATAGAATGAACCAAATCCATAGAAACAAGTCCAATCTTAGTCCAAATAAAATGCAAATGGACCAAATTGGGTTCAATCCAATCCAAATTGAATCAAACACCAAAATAACATGAAAAAATCCATAAAGTATATAAAAAAACTACAAACACCGAATGCAATCCAATCTAGTCCAATTAAAATGCAAATGGACCAAATTGGGTCCAATTCAATGCAAAGTGGATGAATAAAAGCACTTTTGTAAAAGTACTTCGGTAAAAGTGCTTTTGTAAAAGTGTTTTCATAAAAGTATTTTTGTAAAAGTACTTTTGTAAAAGTGCTTTCATAAAAGTACTTTGATAAAAATACTTTCATAAAAGTGCTTTCGTAAAAGTTATTTTGTAAAGGTACTTTCATAAAAGAGTTTTTGTAAAAGTGCTTTCATAAAACTATTTTGTAAAAGTGTTTTTTTATAAGTGATTTTGTAAAAGTACTTTTGTAAAAATGCTTTTGTAAAAGTACCTTTCATAAAATTACTTTTATAAAAAATGCTTTTGTAAAAGTACTTTTCATAAAATTACTTTTATAAAAAGTGCTTTCATGCAAAAAGTACTTTACTTTCATAAAAGTAATTTTCATAAAATTACTTTTATACAAGTGTTTTCAAGAAAATGTTTTCAGATAAGTGTTTTTATCTGGGTACCTTCTAACCACTAGCATATGGTTTCTTTAAAGAATGGAAATGGGCAGATGGGGCATGATTTTTTTAATGTTGCAAGCTACCCCAGTTTTTGTGCAATGTGTTGATTTTTCATTATGAAAAGAATGAGGCCGATGGCAAGAATTTTGCAACCAAACGCTATAATGCTATTCATTCTTGCTCATATGAGCAATAATTAAAAAAAAAAAAAAAGATGCCCTAAGCAGCGAACCAAACCTGGCCTAAAAGCGATTTATTAAATACTACATCTCTATTTAGTGTTAAGTAAATGTTGGAGATAATGAGATTTGTTGGAAGATGTACTTAGGAAAGATTGTTGAAGTGTATTTTGGAGCTGAACCTTTGAATGGTTCATAACTCAATTTTGTAAGATCCTCTCTTGTCAATCTCTACCCTACCCTCTTTGCTAAAGACATAGCAATCTCTACCCGTGCGAAATGAATGAAAAAATAATAGTTAAAACTATAACTAAATTCATTAATGCAAATCAAGTATACAATTTGGGATAAAAATATCGACTTTACCCCAAGTAGGGAAGAACTTGAATTTAGGCCATTAGAAAGTGGTTTGATTGATGCTTGACAATTTAAGATTACTTTTTTGTTATTACTTACTCATTTATTTGTATGTGTGTTATCTACTATCTTTCGTGCCCTTTTTTTGTATTGTATATAATTTGCACTTTTTACTACTTCATCAAAAAATATAAAGTGGGTTGTGTTGTATCGACATGACACAATTTTGTAGGTTGTCTATGCTTTAATAGGTTGTGCCATACCGGCATGTGGTCCTGGGTGGGTCGTGCCCTACCTGGCCTGAAACTCTTCAAAGGTTAGGCCTGCAGCACAAGCTCATACGGGCTCGACCATAGGCCGGGGTGTGAAAGGCATGGGTTTTTTATTAAAAAATTGAAAAAATATTAAAAGGTTAAATAAATTAATAGAATAGACAAGAAATTGAAAAAAAATCTTAAAATTTTATTCTATATGAATTTTGATATATACAATTGTTTAGATATGGAATTAAAAAAGTCACAAAATAATTTGAATAAAATAGTATAATAAAATTGAATATATATTCTCTCTATTTATATATATATATGCATGTTCCATGATGGGCTGCAGACCTATACCAGCATGGTCCACTTTTTTATTCTATATCGTGTTGACACATGAGCCTTAAAACCCAACCTGACACAACATGAGGGCATGGGCTAATCCAATTGCTACAACGACTGGGTTGTGTTGGATATAACCCACTTTATAGTTTCACATTTATAAGAGATCAAACATTGGAATAGCAAAAAATGGTGAAGGTAAAAATGAAAGATTGCAACTTTGGTCGATAGTCAGTATGCTAACGGTTAATATTCATTTTTATTGGAGAAAACATTGTTTCATCGTGTACATCCCATTTAATGATATGTTAAATAAATATTAGAATAACAAAAGTATAGAGGGTTAAAAGAGATCATGATTCAATCTAATCCAAAGTTTGGTCCCATTTTATTGGGTTTGGATATCTTCATTGTGGATTTTCAGATCTGATTGGGTAATCAGATCCGATTAAAAACCGAATCGGCTTCGGATCACCCTAGTCTGATTCAAAAGGATCTAGCATGTTATTTATATTATTTATTTTTTTATAAAAAACACATATATATGATGAAAATATTTGAAAAATACTTTTGTTATTTGTTTTTTATTTAAATTGTTATATTTTATTTTTAATAAATTATTATTAAAAAAATAAATATGATTGGATCAAATTTGAGTATCCAACATCCTTATCGAATTCGAATCTAAATCAACATTTGTGAGACCCGACCGGATGGGATTGAACCTATAATTTATCAGATTGAATTCGAATATACCTTGGTTTGAATATGATTCGATCCATTTGCATCCCTATAAAAAAAGGAAAGTGTAATCAAGCTTTTTGACAAAACATTGTTACCATCTTCATTTTTATTATAACCAACAGGGGACCTGTGCGATGCACGGGAAAACCCAATGTCTAATTTGCTGGTGAAAATGATCAAAAGGATATATTGAATGTCAACTGCTCGTAACTTTCCAAAAGTATATATACTAAATTATTGATTTTTAAAATATATTAAATAATATATATTTTTTAAATATATTAAATAATATATTTTTTAAATATATTATTTACAAAATTATAATAATTTATCTTTTATTTTTCAATATAAGTTAATTAATAATTTCCTTTTCTAAAATTTTCTGATATTATACTGATTTATATTAATAACAAAAATAATTTGTGTAATTATTGGTTCAAATTACCGTTTTCCTTTACCAATACTAATTTATCTTTAATAATTTAAAATGAAAATCACACA
>NW_010729125.1:2550348-2584314 GCF_000365185.1 Nelumbo nucifera
ATTTACTACATTTTAAAGAAAATTTCCAAAATTACATTAATATATATTTTTATTTTCTTCTCCAAAATTATGATATTTTATTTGCCAATTTGCAAACTCCACCAACTCTTTCCTGGAGCTATAATTGTTGATTTATTTTTCAATTTTATAAATTTTAATTAATTTTAAATGACATTTATAAAGAAATTATTGGTTGAAAATTTTGTATATTCATTGATTTCTAGTAATTTTTCTGGAAAGTAACACAATTTAAATGTTAGTGTAATAAAATTAAGCTTAAGAAATTGTAACTATAGTAAATTATTTATTATAATGATGACTCTATTTAATTACTACACCAAAATTCCAATAATAATTATTTTGAAAAAATAATTAATTTAACTACACTAATTATTATTATTGGAATTACTATAGTTAATTTAACTACACTAATAATTTTAGTAATTTCAAAATTATTGTAATTACAGTATTTTAAAAATAACAAATTTTACTATAATAATTAATGTAACTTAATAATTATTATTACACTAATAATAAAATTACATTAATAAATTTTTGAAAATGTAAATTCCAATAATAATTTTTATTGTAATTATTATCAACAATAAAATTCCAATATGGGAAGTTTAGCAGAATAATAGGGGAAGATAGAAGATTAACAAGAAAGGATGGACAATATCAAATAATATTGAAATCCAGAAAGGTAAGAAAACACGCGAGATAAACAATACTTTGAAGAAAACTTATAATCATTACTTACAAAAGTATAGTAATATAGCACAACTGTAGATGCCTTATGCTGGCAACACATACAAGCACTTAGAAAACACTCACAATACAAACACTCAGAGGACAATATCTTACAAGAAGGAACTTAGGAAGTTCTTTTCCAATTTTTTTTTTTTTTGCACACTCCTGATATGAGAGGAGAGTAGGTTATATAGAGGTAGAAGAGCATTCGAGAGACTTCAATAATCGAAGTCTTCAATTATTCAATCTTATCTTTGAGGTGTCTATAATTGAGATGCCCTTTTGATTTTTCTGGCTTCGCATCTTAATATTGAGATGCCTTCTTATCTTCTTTTGTCCTATTAGGAACAGGTGTCGGTGCTTTTTACTATTTCGGCTAAGAAGGAATCTTTACCCAGTATCTCGATGAGGGTTGAGAGACCGAATGCTGCCTGTCTCGATGTCTTTTGAGATTCCTTTACTTTTCTCCTTCATCATTTCAGTCATTCGTAGAGACATCTCTTCGAGCTTTAGAGGGTCTAAATCCGGAAACTTGTTTCGAAGTTTATCCTTATACGAGTCGAATATGGACTAAAAGATGTCGTCGTCTTCAGCAGAGGGCTTGAGGATGATTGTGAGGTCAAAATTGTCCCACCACTTAATTTCAATTTTCGTTCAATGGCTGGGGGCATCCAAGATCCGAGGATATAGCACTAGTATATAGAGTAATCTTTAAGACCATGAATACAATCTGTCCAAATACCAAGATTACAGGAAGCAGGGGAATGACTACCCTATTCCTGACCAACGCTAGGAATAATGATTACAGATCACTTGGAGTGAAGTGAAAATGCCGAAAAGTTGGTCACTTGCTAAAGCAGAGCCCCCAAGTCCTATTAAATATACTAAATTAGCCTTAATTATCAGTGAACAAGATGGAACTATAGAACTTAGGTTTAGAAGGGCTTCGACATCCTTGAGATCGTCGTATGCTGAATCACTAGAAACTAGGTCTAGAAGAGACACCGATTTAATGGAAAGCCAGTTTCAGGAGATCGGTAAACCTTACTCGACCTCCTCCAGGAATCATTTATGCCACCTATGAAACACCCATAACCAATAATTCACCCTCAAACTACCAGTCAGTCCGAAGAGAAAATCCGTAGACAAAGTCTTATGAGCCTATTGAGGCAGACTTTGAGATTAATGTTTTAGAAATAGAAGAAGAATTTCAAATAGACAAAGACCTTATTAGGTTAGACTTTAATTCACAACCCTTCAAGAAAAAATGGTTTTTCAAGAAATTCACCAAGGAAGAAAGGGATTGTATCAGAGAAATATGGTACAATGATATGATGCAAGTAAAGGAGAATATTCCCTTATGGAATTGGTTTGCAAAACAATTCCATTTATTCAACCTCCCACTGAGGAATTGGAATTGTGTGTTATAGAAAATCTGTCTAAAGCTTTGAAGGTAGCAGTAACCGGGAAAATAGTGGAATCAATACATCCACCTTTAGAGGCAGTAAAAATTAGAAAAGATTAGCTAATACTTAGTCCCATAAAAGATTCAATAATAATAAAAGAATCTGAAAAAATAGAACCAAAACACTGTTATCAAATTATAGAACAGAATAATTATACAAATATTTGTTTAAATGTATTAGGAAGACAAACCAATAGAATAGAGTCTTTGTTAAGCTCGTTAGAAAACTCTAGATCCAGAACAATAATCAAGAAGGAAAGACCTATGGCAATTATGCCAAGTTTCCCTGAAAGCATGAAAATTAAAACAAATCCATTAGACCTATAAAAAATATGTTACCAATAATTAACCACCAAATTAATATCTTCCTCAATCTGGGAAAAAAGGAGAAACTTCTAAATCAAGTAAATCCAAGAAAGATGATTTATCGGATTCTAAATCAATAAATCTCCTAGGAGAAGAATCAAATAATGAATCAATAGATGAATCCATGGAAATTTGGAAATAAATGAATCCATGGAAAATTTGGAAATAAACAAGCTTTCTCACCAAAGCATAAAGCCTTATTATCCTAGGCACACCCCAGTAGATCTCTTATTTGAAGAACCAATGAAAGCTCAAATCGGATATAATTGGAGTACCCTTTATGAATGGAACCTTGATGGGAATACTGAATATCATATTCATGATATGATAGCCCATATGACCATGTATGCCTGCGCCAGCAAATTAGCTGGTAATGACGAAAAGGTAATAGGCATTGTTATCACCGAGTCCTTCACTGGACAATTAAAAGGCTGGTGGAATAATTACCTTACAGAATGAGAAAGAGACTACATCCTTAATGCTGTAAAAAGGGATGAAGATGGAGAAAGAATCCTAATTCAAGGATCCCTAGTATTTGATACAGTCATGACCTTAATCCTGAATATCCCAACCCAGTTTATAGGAAATTCATCAGATATGTGGGAAAGATTAAGAGAGCAGTTGATAAACCTCATATGCAAAACTCTATCTGATTTTAGATGGAATAAAGATGTGTTCCTGTCCAAAGTGCATAGGTTAATTAATTCTAGAGAAAAATATTTAATTGTTAGTGTAATAAAATTAATTTTAAGAAATTGTAACTATAGTAAATTATTTATTGTAATGATGACTCTATTTAATTACTACACCAAATGTCCAATAATAATTATTTTGAAAAAATAATTAATTTAACTACACTAATAATTATTATTGGAATTATAGTAATTTCAAAATTACTGTAATTACAGTATTTTGAAAATAACAAATTTTACTATAATAATTAATGTAACTTAATAATTATTATTAGACTAATAATAAAATTACATTAATAAATTTCTGAAAATGTAAATTCCAATAATAAATTTTACTGTAATTACTATCAGCAATAAAATTCCAATAATAATTATTGTTATAAATATCCGTAAAATAATAATTTATACTAAAATTTTAAAGATAATTATTTTTGTAATAAAGTTAACAAGAAAAACAAATCTGTAATTAGAAATAAAATTTTCATTACAATAATTATTATAATCGAATTATTACAATAAAACTCCAATAAGATTTATTAGTTTAATAAAATTATTTTGATACAAACTGTAATTATTACACTAATAATTATTATTGGAATTTCTGTATTTCAAAATTACTCTAATTACAGTAATTTCAAATAACAGATTTTATTGTAATTTATAATTCTATAGTAATTATTATTTTTAACTAATGGAAATTTGTGTAATTTAATAATTACATTATTGGAATTGTGACAAAATGGAAAATTGTTAAATCAAGATTCACAGTTTTTTCTATTATTAATTTTTCAAAAATTATTAGATAATGGGAATTACTATTTGAAATTCTGAAAAAAGGAATTAGTTAAACTACACTAACAATTGTTTTAGTGTAATAATTATAATTACATTGATAATAATAAAAATTTCAATAATTATAAATTATGATAACATAATTATAAATTTTCAATAATTACAATAATTTTGCATAATATTCAAAAAATTAAAAAATGTCATAAAATTCCAAAACTGCACTAACTTATCTGTTATTTTCAATTAAAATGAATCAATAATTTTCTGAAAATGTACTAATAAAAATTACGTTAATTTTCTGAATAATCAATTATTAGTTTTCAATAATTATTTATTGGTTGAATAATCAATAAATTTTCAATCATTTTAGTAATCTATTGAATAATCAATAAATTATCTATAATTTCCAAAAACTACACCAAACTATCTTTCATTTTCGAATGAAATTAATCAATAATTTATAATTATCTTAAATCATAATTATAATTTTTAGATTAGAAATGTAATTATTTCAATATCTTTTACCAACAATCAATTACTAAAATTTTTAGAAATGATTGATAATGATTTATTCATAAATATTAATAGTAATTTATTTATAAATTAATTATTTGTATTAATTTTCATAAATATTAATATTAATGTTATTAATAAATTATTTATTTATTTATTAATAAATATTAATATTATTTTCAAGCACTTTAAGAGGGGATAGGATTGGAAATATAAAATCATGGAGGGGTAGGATGGAAAATATAAAATCACGGAGGGGTAGGATTGGAAATATAAAATCAGGGTGTTGGACGATTCATCCCTTTCTTCTTTTTTATAAATGGGTAATAATTATAAAAATATATAATGGTTATAGAAAAATTAGGGTACAATGGCTAAGGAAGGACAATAATGGAAATATAAAAACTATATATAATATTATAAAATATAGTTGGAATAACAATGACTAATGGGCCAATAATAGAAATAGATATGTAATTAGAATAATAATCACTAAATAGGGGTAATAATGGAAATAGATAATCGGATTACCCGTCTATCATTCTCATTTTTATATGTTGTTTTAGAAAAAAATAAAAATATCATATATTTATTCCTCACTTGAATTGGTGTGTCATAAATACCAGGGTTTAATGATTGAGGGGTAATAGTGGAAATAAAAAAATTAGGATATTTTGACGATAACCATTCTCATTTTTATAACTGAGGGGCAATACATCTTACAAGTAGATTATACTATAATCTACCGTGTCTTAGTTCTTGTGGAAGAAAATATAGCGAATGTGAAAGATACTTCTATCAATCATGTCCCTATAATTAATGCTTGTAGGAAAAAGTGGAAGTTATATATTATATTATAATATGTTGGTTTCTTAAAGTAATGAAAGGAAAAACGTAGATATCATAGAAGTCATAATAATTAATGCTTGTAGGAGAACATGTTTTGCTATAGGCATTTTTTTTTCATTTGGTGAGGTATTAGCACGTAAATCACAATTAGCTTAAGAAAATAAACACAAAAGGATTATGTAACTATTAAAAAACAAATACAATATTTGTAGTATTTTGTTATACTTTTTATCTAATATCATGTAGCACATAATATCATTTATATTACAATGGAATAAAATATAAAAGGAATAGCACAATGCCAACACCACAAAGATATAGCTAATAAAACACGAAATAATCCAAACAAAAACAATGGAATGATAGGAAATTAGAACAAAAAGAGGGAAAGATAGGGTGATGGTTATGCTAAAAAAGCAAGGCCGCCATAAGATGTCCATATATGAAAAATCCTTACCACTTTACAAGGAGAAACTATTATGACTTTTAGCCAACCAATCAAGCAGTGATCGAAATGGAAATTTGTCAATCATAATCATTTGAGAGAGAACATAGTGCTTTAAAAACTACAAAGAAATACGAATAAACATATCGACACTTATTAACAACCTATAGGATTAATCTCATTCAATAGAAAAAATACAATAATCATTTTTGATAATATGCCATTAATCATGGCTCCAGCTATCAGGTTTCTCATCACCGGTGACGGTAGGGTTCTCATCCATAAAATTTACAAGGTAGTTGGCACTACACGCGTGCATCGTGCAAAAAATAGTTAATTACAACTAATATTTATTATGAATAATAAATATTAAATTATTGATTATTTGCCGAGGTAAAGTTTCACATATCCCTGGAAAAGAGGCAACAACGCTTATTTGGCATGAACTAGAAAAAATCCATAGTTGTGCAATGGAAGCAAGTAATCTGACGAGGGTCAAAGCACATAAACTTAAAAAAAAAAAATTATTGTCATGTAAAGGACGGTGACTGTGATGCAAAGAAAACCACTAATCCAAACGGCGGTGATCGAGAAGAATATGGAAGATGGGATACTAGAATAAGACGAAACATGTAGGGAGCAAAAAATAAACTCCATTCAATGACTAAGAAAAAGAGAGAACAAATGGTACTCAAATAGGTTTCTAATGGGTATTGGGGTTTCCCCTTCTTATGGCTGAGACAAAGAGGGGGTGAATACAATAAGACAAAGAGGGAGTAAAATGAGGATTGTATTTACTCAATGATGAAGGTGTCCATGAATTATATGTGTGTGTGTGTGCATCTGTGCGTGTGCAACTAAATAAAATGAGAAAAATGCAACTAAATAAAATTGGGAAAAATAATATATGCAAGAAAAAAAGGGAAATAAAAATTGTTGTGAATAGTGAATAGTAAAAGTAAACAATAACGATTAATAGTAATGACGAGAGAAGATGAAATTAATGTTACGATAAATGAAAAATGGAAAATGAATTTAATGATAAGGACATTTAGGTCATAATAGTATTAGGCAATGTCATATTATTACGAGTGGAGGGAATTTTACAGTGGTTATGAAACTTGTGAACTGACTTGTAATAATTGAGTGGCACATTTACAAAGAATCGGAAACTTGAAATATCACTTTCACAAACACATTAACACACACTTGTAAAACAACTTAAGGAAACAAGTATTTCTACAAGGAAGTTCACTCCAACTCCGCCCCCTCATCTGAAATAGTGGCTTTTATTTATAAACAAAAAATGGATGTCCTTCCCCATGATTTTGAGATAAGGGTGAATATATTCACTATGTAGTGTTTTGGCTTTGTCTTCCTGCTTTATGTTTGCCAGTTTATCAACCCCATAATTTTCGTTGCTATACGTTTTTCATCCCGAGTGTTTTATAACTTTTAGTGCGGTTACTCATTTTGTCTCTTGAGCCAAGTTCTTTGCACTATTTTTATGGTAATGCATTTTTATTGCCTTTTAATGATTAATTTAATTGTTTCATCCAGATATGGAGATAAAATCATTTGAGTCAAAGTGTTTTTCCTCATTAATGGCCTCTATTGCATTTGATGTGCATTTATTGAAAAAAATTTTGGGGGATCTTTCTCTTGTTTCTCGTAATAATTGTATAATTCTTTCAGAATATCATCGTCCGAAAGGGGTTTTTTGTTTAGGATATCCCATCATTTGATCTTAATCTCCATTTCAATTAAGGGCGGAACGTATGATGCATTGATATGGGTATTTTCATCATATTATTCATGAGAGCTTATAAGTTACAAAGAATTCCAGATGCTTGATGTGTTCAAAACCATTTTTTCATTTTTTGAATTATTCATATTTTTATAGAAGGTTATCATTAGGAAGAATTTCCTTAATTGGTCCTCATCGAAACCACCACGTGTATACTCGTTGAAAATAACATTGCTGAAAATCTTTTAAGAATTGGACAAATCATTTATGTTTGATGGTTGTATTTTGTATTAAAGTTATTTTATGTCAGGCGGACTGGTAATGCCAATAATTAATGTATTTAGGCATTCATTTTAAAGGCATTGAAAAGAATCTACATCCATCTGGGATGTTTTTTATTACGATGCCAGAATAAGCTATTTCGCCTCTTTGAGAATTTCTATAGCAATGTTGTATTCAAGTCGATGGATTCATACTATTTTTTATCTCTATCTGAAGAACATACCAATAAATGATTTTTCTTTAAAATACTTTTGAATTACCTTTAGAATTTTAGGCCCTTGATCAAGATTTTGTAAGATGATAACCATTCTATATTGATTAATTAAGATGATCATATATATATATATTAGACTGAATAAAATTGTTAAATCATTTTGCCTATTCCACAGGTTTTTCTCTCATTTTTAAGTAGAGGTGAAAGTGTGTAGTTTATCCTTTCAATGTCAACATATAGTTGTCATTGTTTATTATGCCTTATAGAAATTCTTTTGTTAAGAGATCAGGCAAAGAATTATCAGGTCCTTTTATATATTTTATTTCAAAGTCGAATATAGACAATATGGCTTAACACTTAGCAAATATTTGTCATGAGACTATATTTTTTACGTCATTTTCTAAGATCTCCTTTGTGGATCTACAACCTATTTGTAGGGTGAAGTGTTAATTTACAATATCGCTTTGGAACTTTGACACACAAAAGACTATATTAAGCATTTTTTTTATTGCTTATTTTTTTGTCGATGTTTTGCTTTAATATCCTTTTATATCATATATTAGATGCATCCGTCTCTACTATTTTTTATGCTTTCGAGTGGGGTATATTTAAACATGACATTGTTTTAACTCTTTATTTAATTCTTTTTATGAATTCTTTTGTCCATTCAGGTGGAGGGGGGGGGATTTTTAAGCCTTTTGAACAAAGGTTGCTTGTCTTTTGCTAGATCTTGGTAATGGTCCGTTACATAATTTAAGCCGCCTATAAATCTTTGTAATTGTTGTTTATCTCTTATTTCATTTGGAAATTTGTCAATAAATTTGATTACTCTTTTAATAAGAGAAATCGTTCTCTTTGTTATATTAAACCCCATGGATCCTATTTTTTTTTAAGTAGTTTCATCTCTTTAGTAGATATTGCTAATATGCTTTCTTAATAATGTCTAAGAAATTGTTTAGGTGCTTCCAATGACTTTTTGTTGTGGGAGAGAAAATTATGACATCATTGATGTATACTAAAATAAAGTAAGTCTAGGGACAGATATTTCATTTATTATCATTTGGAATTTTGATGGGGCAATTTTTAGTCAAAACGGCAGAACTTTCAATTCAAAATGTCCAAACAGAATAGTGAAAGTTGTCTTATATCTATCATTTTGTTTTGTTTGAAGTTGTTAATATCTTGTTTTCATGTCAAATTTGAAAAATATTACTACATCATGTAATTTGTTCAATAAATCATCTTTATTGGGTATAGGATATCTTATACATTTAGTGTCTTATTTAAATGCTTATAGTTTATTTACTAATCTATGAGCTCCTATTTCTACTACTGCATTCTCTATGTAAAATATTACACAACTCCAAGGGGGTTTTGCTAAGTTTGATTAGACTTTTACTTAACAATTCTTGAATTTATGTTTTACATATTTCTAATAGTTAGTCTGTCATTTGGATGGACTTAGCTTTAATAGGGATTTGATTTTCATTGAAATTATCTTCATACGGAAGGTTTACCAAATGGACTTGCCTACACCATAATGCATTAGGTACTTCAACACATATTATTCTTTATAGTTTTTTTGAAATTTTTCAATTTCAGTTTTCACCTTAGGTTCTTTAAGGTCATTGACACTCTTTCTAGCTCTATTTCCATTTAGAGTTTTGCTATGGACTTGACTTTATGTCCCAAGTCTTGTTTTAGCGAGTCTAGTTCTACTATCTTGGGTTTCTCGTAGAATTCATATATGACATCTATGCCTTCTATACAAGTAGCTATTCCTTTGTTGGTTAGTTAAAAGGGTATGATAGATAGTTGGAATGGTGTTTTTATAATTACTTATTGCTTTACTCCTTCAATAATAATGAATGAGGTTTCTAGGCAGGTCCCTTTGTTGCATACACGAGCCGAAGGGATTTTGTATTAAATACTTAGCCTTATTTCATTTGCAACACTAACTTGTTGAGCAATTTTACTAAAGTATTTTGTTGGAATTAGCCATTCTCTTATACAGTTTATGTCAGCCCTATAATCAATTAGGGCTACTATATTCATACTGAAGTATTCTATTTTTATAAAAATATTTGAATACCATTTTGGAGGTTTTTGTAACATCATATAAACAAAATTCTTCATCTTTTTCCTTAGATTTTGTTGGGACAACCTCTCCTTTTTCTCTAAGTGTTTCTATGATAGTTATCATTTCCTTTAATTGTTTGACTTCTTGTTTTAGGTTGTTAAATTCTACTTTTAAATCTTCAATTGTTGTAGTTTTGGGTTTAATATCTTTTTACCCTTTTCATACTCTCATTGAAAGAGTAAAAGCTTTTTTTTTATCATCTTAGCCTTTCTTGGGGGGCTTTGGCTTGTTGAATGGCCCGAATTAGGTGCTTTCTATTGATTTTAGGATTTTCTATGTCATCAATCATATCAAAGAAGTATGATTCAATGTTTCCTCCATTATTAGAGTCCCCACAAGTACAGAAGCCACTGTTTGCTCGCAACATTTGCTTTCTTTTGAAAGTCCTTGGTCTTCATGTTATGATTATCCTAGTTCATTCAATCTCTTTGGTTTAAACTTTGGGCATTTAGTGGCATAATGCCCTAGTTGTTTACATTTAAAACAAATTAGTTTTGCTTTTGTGGGTTTTGGTTTTTTTTTTGAAATAAATGTTTTTTTAGATCTTTTATATTTTATTTTCCAATGCCTATAATAACCTTTTGAGCTTTTCTACTTGTAGAGTGCTAGAGGTTTGGCCCTGAACTGATAACAAAAGTTTTATAGTTCCCTAATTGAGGCTGATTTTTATTTTCTCGATTACTTATTTTTTAGGTCATTGCAAAGATTTAGGCTTACCATGTTAATCTGTTTGATCAATTCTCCATATGTATAATTTTGATATATTATTTGGCATCTTCCCTCACTTCGCATGTGGCTCATAACCTTTTTAGTAAAGATTGAGGATAATATGAATTGTTCTTTCAAGTAGTCTTCATTAGTATTTTCTAATTTATATATTTTTTAGAGAAAAAACATCTTTATACCACCATATGAACTCTGAAATACTTCTACATTACAAATTTATAAGTTACTCTCTTATTTTGTTATTCACATCTTCTGTTTTACTAATAAAATGATTAATTATGTTCAACCTATTTTTTGTGATTTAATTTAAAATGCATTTTCACGCCTAGTGTGAATGTTCTTGACAATGGAATCTTAAGTAAAGGTTTATTACCTTCTAGAGGTCTTAAATTGGGATGCCCATTCTCACGCTATATATAGTATAAAATCTTTTTATTGTGTGTCTTCCAACCAACTCCTTTAGGGGATACTTGGAAGTATCCATTTTGGCTGATCATGGATGAAAGTGATTAAAATGTTCTCTATCGATGATTTGTTAATTTTTGGAAAATAATTGTCTAGTGAAATTGAATGCATTAAAAATAAAATTACCCTATTTAGTAAATGGGACCAACTTATATGTTTCAAAAAAAAACTACTATTTTATTTAGCAAAAAGACTCATTGAAGACAAAATGTGAGAATTACAAATTCAATAGGAGTACATATTATGTAATGCAACCCCATGATTTTTGGTAGATTTAAAGACAAATATTGACATTAGATGATTTAAAAACTAAAATGTAAACTATTTGGATGGAAAATTCATGTTCTTTCACAAGTTAGCCACTCAGTCCTGATTAAGGATACAATGTAAGCAATTTGTACTTATTTGATATACTTATTCAAGGTTTAAAAGATCAATATAGGTTGGTACGCCGATAGGGGCGTATCGACCTGTATTTAAGCTTGCTCTCTTGTTTCTTTTTTTTTTCTTTGAAACTAGTTTGGAAGGGTCGGTTTAAAGTTGGTCTACCCCTTCAACCAAGTCAGACCCCGGTATGACCCCTGTAGGGGTGTATCGTTGAGCCATTGATACAATACAGTGTGTATCGTATCAAAATTTTGAACATTGGTCTTACTTAATCCACAAAGAAATTTCTAAGACGAAATTGGATGTACTCTGTTGAGTTTTTTGGTGCGGCCATTGGTATAAGAATAATAAGATTAATCTTTTCATGTAGAATTCCATGCTTCATGATAAATGAAAATATAGGTTTTTGGTTATGTGCAACTAATCATCGAAAATCAAGCTTTGATTGCTAAATTGGTACGAAGTTTTCTTATAAATAAATACTCGCTTTAGGTCAAAATCTTATAAGAAAATATGAAGGGGGAATTATCTATCAACAAAATATAAAGGAGGAATTTCTGGCATTGTGATTTGAAACAATGAGTCTTTATGGTATGGGCAAGAATGTTCAAGGGCAAAAATGTTTTACAGCAAGCTGCAAAATGGGTCATTGGAGATGGTTGGCATGTAGTTTTATTTTTAAGACCCTTGGTGTGGAAATAAAATTTTCTTAAAAATATTTTGTAGTTGTGTTAGACAGTGTATACCCTTAGCTCCAATCAGATTGATGTAATGATGCATTTATTGTAAATAAATAAAATTACATAATTTGTTCATGTTATATTTGGTGTGTTTCTATGTAATTACCCTTAAACTGGACACTTATGAGACTCGTGTTAAATTAGAATCTTTACAACCGTTGGGTAGACGTAGGGAGGTTTATCCACCAAGGCTGACACTAATGTGCTGCCAAGTCGGTTGGGGCAGCTTGTCTCAACTGTTAGGGTTAGACCCGAAGCACATGTAGTGTGGGTTTGCTTGAGACTTTAAACCGGACCATTTTCCACTTATGCCCTGGTCCTTGGAGATAGATGGACAAAATTGGAAAGTTACACCTAATCCATAGACTCGATTATGGTACTGCACTTAGGTGTTGGATTGAGCTAGTTTTTATATACCAATCAGTGAGGGGGTCAAAACCTGGGTATGTTCGGGCAGTTTGAAAATTCACCTTAGTGGGTGATCATATTGACAGAATCAACACCTTTGTCGGACAGAGTGAATGATCGGGGACAACATTCTCTATGATGGAAACCTAAACTGCCGTAGTTGATTTCAAACGTGTTTGAGATTTGTTTCACAAAATATATTTATATATAGATACATATATTATGTTTTATGAAAATGTTTTAATTCCCGAGATCCATCCTGAGTAGAGATTGCAACTCTGTACCTTGCAGCCGAGGGAGAGGTCCTCTCTTGTCAGGCAGTGTTTGATCATTATGGGCTGAGAATTAAAGTGTAAGACTATTTAGGGCTTACATACTTAATGAGCTACTTAAGACTATAGTCCTTGGGCCTTCATAACGTGGTTGGGCCCAAGGACCATTTAGTGTAAATGTTGGGCCTGCTAAGTGCCCATACTGATGGGCTCAGGGGTTCACTATGTTCAGTAGCAAATTTGGCCAAGCTTTGTAACAAAGACTAGGCTGAACCCATATGACTTTTGTGAAGATCAATGTTAGAACCCCACACCATACAAAAAGAGCCAAGTCAGCTAGCAATTAAAAGGGAAGTGAGCCTAATAAATTAATAGGCCTAAAGCCCATATCGAACTAGGCTAATATGATTAATTAATATGGGTGAATCTGGGTTTAGATATGGATTTGGATCAACAAGAGGATAAGATAAGTCTTATCCACTTAAGAGTTCAGATCCAAATAAGGATTTGGATCAAATATCTCTTTCCTAATAGGATTAGGAAGCTGATTAGGGATGGCAATTTTCCCCATCCCCGGCGGGGACCCGATTTCTAAGGGTGGCAACGAGCTGCTAGAGCTTAGCTCGTTGTCACCTCTAGATTATAAATAATATATGTAATAAACATATTATAATTCTTAAATTTTTAAGTATAAAATAAATATTTTTTCATATATAATTTTTATTTTTATAAAATAATTTTCTAAATATTTTTATAAAATATAAAATGAGCCGAACCGAGCTTGAGCTCGAGCCTGGTATTATTCAGCTCGGCTTGGCTCGAATCCACCCCTACCGACTTCCCCAACCTGATGGGGTCGGGAATGGAGATTGCTTTGGCGGGGCGGGGATGGGGACGGAGATTAATTGGAATCCCCGATCGGGGTCGGGGTTGGGGATGTGGATTGAGGTCCCTGCCTTGCCTCGACCCCGATTATGTGTATATATATATATTTATTTATTATTTTACTTATATTATATATATTATTATATTATCCATATTATATATATCAAAACATATTTAAAAAATTATTTATAATTTAAAATATTTATTTATTTTAAGTAAATTTCTTTTTTAAAATAAATACTGTTATATATAAAAAATTGCGGGGTTTTGGGTCCCCGTAGGGAACCCATCCCCATCGGGGAGCGGGGATGGAGGACAAAATTTATCCCTGACGGGGATCAGGGATGGGGACGGGGGTTACTTATATAATCGGGGTCGGGGACGGGGAATATGATCCCCGCCTCGTTGCCATTCCTAAAGTTGATTTTGAAAGGTTATAAATAGAGGACAAACTCCTTCAGTTTAACACTTTTTTTAAATAAGTTATTTCCTCTGTTCTTGTCACCCTACCCTGTTCGATCTCCAGTTCTTTGACTGATCAAGATTAGATCTTGATTCTGATTTTTGTTAGAAAAATCATATTTGAATTTTTGCTAGAAAAATCATATTTGAATTTTTGCTCATCTCCCTTGTGTGATGCTTGTTGAAGATTGCAATTCTTGCTGAAGGACTGCGTTGTTGATCATTCTTCATCTAAAGTTGCGACATCTTCAGTGGAGGCAAGATTTGGTGACCTCTTTGGGCGTGAATACCTACTTTGGAAGATACGTTTGTGGATTCTGTATCAGGTATATCTTTCTCTTATTTTGGTTTCAAATCTGGTCCGATTTGTTTCAATAACGAACCTTGAAAATTACAATTTTTCTAAAATCGGGAATACAATTCCCAAAAAGGGAGAAAGAAAATTTTTGAAATTTTGCCCAACCACCCTGCATGGTTCAGCCATCCATATGATGGATCTCCTCTTCCCTTCAAGCCGATTCACCGTCCCATAAAGGGTGGCCATTCTTGTCACCACCGTTCCACTACTACAACTAGGAATTGATATACATGCATGATAAGCTAGTGTGGACATATACTTTACACAATCAATTTACACTTTTTTTATATCTTAAAAGTGGTTGTAGCCAACACACCAAGTGGTTCCACCTCTTACTATATATTATCTCATAAAAGTGGAAACACTCATGGAAATTAAAATCATTATTTCCCTCCCTAAAGTTGTTTATTTGGCGTTATGTCTATAACAAACTTCCTATTTGCATGTAATAATTACGTAGATATCATCACCGAATTGACATTACTTGCCCTCTTCACAACAATGTCAATGAATCTTTGCTCCATATTCTTATTTATTGCCCAACTACTCTAGTCATTTCATTTGGTTCCTATTCGAATTTTAGGGAAACTAATTATGCATCGGTGAAGATTTGATAAAAAAAAACATACATAGAGGTGTAAATCGGGCCGTTCTACCCACCCGACACAATCATGCAGACCGTGCTGGGCCTAGGGTTTTAGGTCCATGGGCCGGCACAGCACGACACGACCGAGCGGACCATCCTACCCGTAGTCCAACCCAGCACGACCCATGTATATTATTTATATATGTTTATATAATATTATATAAATTATAATTACATAATAATATATAGTATACAATATATTAATGAAATAAATTAATTTTTTAATTTTGTTATACTAATTTATTTAATTATTGTATACACAAAATTCATATAAAATTAAAATTTTGAGTTTTTGTCAATTTTTTAAATAAATAGCTTTGGCCCGACGCACAGCTTGACTTGACCCAAGGCTCAACCCACTAGCCATCTTGGCCCGTGGCATGGCACGGGCCTGGGCCGTACCGGGCCGACCCCCAAAATTTTCATCGGGAGGGCGGCACGGCCGGTAACGGCTCGCGAGCTAGCATGACACGGGCCGACACAACCCACTTTACACCTGTAAGCATAGAGAACACAATGGTTGTTTGTTTAGAGGTGCAATATTTATGCAATAAATCTAGATTGTTAGAAGTGCAAACATGTTCGAACACATAAAATTCAATTCAGCACAAATCATCCTCAAATCCCATACAACAATGTACTTTTTCTTTACCTTTTTGCATAGTCCTACTAATATTGATTGTACATAGGTTATATAATATAGAATGATGCTAGTAGGAGTAAGCCTCGTTGTGATGTGATTAAAGTAAACGTTGATGCATCAATGGGGTGTGAATCAAAAACCATGGGCCTATTTGCTAGAAACCACAATGGTGCTTTCCTCTTTTACAAGGGCCTTGCCCATAAGCCATTATTAGTTGGCTTTAGTTGAAGACAAGGCTTTCTATGAAGACTCACTAATTGATTGTGATGTGCAAACTGTTCTTAATCTTCTATTAGTGACTCATCTAAAACCACCGTGGTAGTTTCATAATGTGATTGACAATTACATAAGCACATATAATCACCTACTATCTTGCTTTGTCACATACACACCTATATAAGAAAACTGTGTAGCGGGTAATATTGCTAAATATGGTCTTCATGCTAGGAGACCACATACTTGGTCTTTAATACTTAATTTCCTTTCTCACACTCTTGTATCTAATGCAAATTGAGTTTGATTAATTGATTGATGAATTAGAAACCCGATTATTTAATGTAACTAGACAATGTTGACCATGGCATGTAACACCATGCCTTTTTTTGAATAATGCAAATACCAATGTGTTTTACAAGGTTTAGAAATACAAATGTATATCGTATACAAGGTTTTGCACTCAACACATTGTTGGAACTGATGGTTTTACCCAAGAGGGGAATAAATTGGGTTAACTTAAAAACTTTGAATAGATTAAGCTACATATTTAATACAAGTAGCAATGGAATATATTCTTAGCTAGATTATTAAAATGTGGTAATAAGTGAATGATCAATATGATGAGCTCATTATTGAAGTAAGAGTTGTAGTTTGAAACGTATAAGCAATATATACTCAAGAGCTTCAAGGGTTAGTAGTTAGAAATGGCAATGGCGTGAGTTTGGGGTGGGCATCTATTTCCATCGAGGGCAAGGAATCCATGAATATTCCTATCCCAAGGCAACCACCTAAAAATACATTTAATTTTATAATGTTTTAGAAATATGATTATGGGAATTTGGGGTATTACATGAAATTGGATTATGACAAATTGGAAGTATTCTAGAAATGGAATTATGTGATCTTAGGAGTTTAGGAATTTGGGAAAAATTATATATATATATATTAAAAAATAATATTAAACTTAGGGATATTTTACTAATTTATCATCGAGTTTAGGGAATTATATGCAAATCTCATCCTTGTTTGCCATTGTTTCAGGTAGGGATGTCCATGAAAAACCGAACTGAACCAGAAAATGTAAATTGAACCGATCGGTTTCGTTTTTTTATTTTTGAAAAAACGAAGGACTGGTTTGATTTTGGGTTAACCTAGAAAAAAATGGCGGTTAACTGAACCGACCTATATTTATATGTATATTTTATATATTTTTTAATATCACATATTTTTTATATACTATATATAAATATATGCATTATATATAAATATATACATATATTATAATTATTAATCTATTTATGAATATATTATATATAATTTTAATATTATTAAAAATTAATATTAAACTTAGGGATATTTTACTAATTTACCATCGAGTTTAGGGAATTATATGCAAATCTCATCCTCGTTTGCCATTGTTTCAGGTAGGGGTGTCCATGAAAAACCGAACTGAACCAAAAAATGTAAATTGAACCGATCGGTTTCATTTTTTTATTTTTGAAAAAACGAAGGACTCGTTTGATTTTTGGTTAACCTAGAAAAAAATGGCGGTTAACTGAACCGACCTTTATTTATATGTATATTTTATATATTTTTTAATATCACATTTTTTTTATATACTATATGTAAATATATGCATTATATATAAATATATACATATATTATAATTATAAAATATATTTATGAATATATTATATATAATTTTAATATTTAAAATATAGTATATATCATTTATTAGTTATAATATAATATTTTATATTTATAAATATAAAAAACCAAAATTGTCGTGTTGGTTAATTAGTGGTATCGGTACGGTTTTGGTTTGGAGAAATAAATAAACTGGTTGGAGCGGTTCAGTTTGAAAAAATTGTCCATGGTTCAGTTAACCAAATTGTGGACACCCTTAGTTTCGGGGCAAAAATATTTCCCCTCCCCATTTAATAAAAGAATGAAAAATAATTTCAATACAACAACATGAAATAAAACTAGTTGAAATGTAAATAACTAAATTATCAAATGGTAGTTGCAAAAGATGTGTATGCCAAATTTGCAGCTGGAAATAAAGGACTAGCCACAAATAGGTAGTTGAGAAAATGACCAACTACAAAAGTCAATTATAATAAATAATAAAAATATTAAATACAAAAAAAGTAAAAGAAAGTTATAAAAAAATTAAGCAGGTCTATAATATTATATATATTCTTCATATCCTTGATGCTAAAAGGTATGATACCAAGAGTTTTAATCAATGATACCCTCCATGAATTTTAATGAATACCACTTTATTGATGGCATATGAAATAACCTAGGCAGAACTACAAAAGGGGGAAAATGAGAGAAAGTATATTGAGATGGTTTGGTCATGTGCATACAACACTACATAATGTTAGTTTGAAAAAATGATGAATTTGACGTTGAAGGGTCTAAAAGAGTTGGGGGGGGGGGCAAACCCAGAAGGGCAGTAAAAAGAAAATATATTAGTGCTCATAATTTAACAATGGATACAACATTGAGTATAACTGCATGGTTAAAGAGGATTCATGTAGCTGATCCCATGTAGTTTGGACAAGGCTCTTAGATGATGATGGTGATAATCACCCATCTAGTTATCACTTTTGTGATATCAATTATGCTATGATTGGTTTCTATATGAGATATAACAAAAACATTTAAATTTTGTCATTTTATCATTAGAAATTGCCACATACAACATATGTGCACATTTACAAATAAGAAAACAATACATCAATAATAATTGATAAAGTGTTTATTGAGGTCAACTTTAATAAAATGAAATACATTTTTTTTTCAAAAAATATTGGGGATGATTTTATTTATTTATTCTTTTGTTATATCTAAAATGAAGAAATAAACCAAACATGCACATTATAAAAATCAAAACCCTAATAAAACTATGTTGTAGCATTTATAAACTATAAATTCGATTGTCACCTATTCCACCGTTTTATTTTTTATTTTTAATTTTACACCTCTCTCATATATTGAACATGCTAGATTCTACAAAGGTTTGAGTCGATGGTGGGCTTTCGTTCTTTTTTTTTGTTTTTTTATTATTTCTTGTTAAGATAATTCATGAAATAATGTTTGAAATTTGTGTGAACTAACTGTTAAGTCATGAAGGGGGACATTTCATCATGACTATGAGTTATTCTAGTAGTCATTAAAAATGGATAATGACATATTTAGGCAGCTTTGGTTATGGTTGCCCAGACACCAACGGTGATTTAATGGAATGTGACTATCATACTATGTGATAAAAAAAAATGACAAGGGGTCTCTCGAGGTTTTGAAAAGTTAAGATGAATTTAATAGAGTTGAGAAAAATGTGAAGGGGAGTTTTAAATAATTAACGTTATTTTATATGTGCATATTTGACATATTATGCAAATACAATATGGAAGTTATTTTATTTTCCTTTTTGCTCACACTAATTGCAAAATTGGCTCAAACTGATCATTTTCTTTTTTCTTTTGTTTTTTTTGGCATTTCTTTTATCTACATTCCAAAACTAAAATCTCTTACATATAAATTTCTCTTGTTAAATTGTCTTCATTTAAACCAACCTCTCGTGGCTACCTTTTGGTTTAGGCATGGCCCAAGCCCAAATTGAACATATTGAATTGCCAAAGTCAATAGTATCAATTTTGAGCTTATAAAATTCACATTTTTATGAGTCTATGCCAATGCAAATGGGTTAATCCAATCAATTATAGGTCTGTTCAATAAGTCTTTTTAGAAAGATCTTTCAACAGCTAAGATGGCCAAAATGCATTGCGCTTTTGCGTATTGTCTTTAAAGACAAAGACCGTTTGATAAGTGGTTCAGTCAGTTTGTCGGGCTTTTAAAAAACATTCAAAAGGCTATTTGTCACGTAAAAATACTAGGAAGCTTCATAAAATTTGGCATTTCCAGTATTTTCTGTGCATATCATGGTTTTCAAAACTGGACCGGACCGGATGGTGGGATTGGAAAAATCAGGAACCGGTTAGGTGACTAGTTTCAGTTTTCCCCAAAACCAAAAATTTGCCCAAAACCATTGATTTTGGTCAACAAACCGCTGACCCGGGCAGTTAATTGTTCGAACTGTTCAAACGGTTTTGACCGTTTTTTGGTTTTTAAAATTTTTATTTTATTTTATTTTTTTGTCAGATTCGATCCGTTTGAATGGTCGGACCTGTAACCGGACCCCTGACCGATTTGGTCATCGGGTCGTTTTTAAAAACCATGGTGCATATATCTTCAACTTTTGGTTATCAAACGGAAAAAAATCAAATTTTAATCTTTTGGGTTTGCAAAAACCCGCATGGAAAGACTTGCCATAAAAAAATCCAATTACTATGACTCGCATTTTAGGTAATTTCATCATTTTAGAGATTCCAACACTGGTTTGATCGTTTCTCTTCTTCAGCATGATCTAAACTCATATCGACTGATGCGGGTCTGTGATGGGGTTGGACATTGGACTTTCGATTGATGCGGGTCGGAATGGGATTGATCATCCATTCGGACTAAAATACCCACAGGGTCGGGTCAGTTTGGCCGTGCAGCCCTATGGCCCTATGCCCCTACCTACATGCTACACAGCCCTACATCCCATCTCGTATGCCATAATTTTCCCGGTTGATTCCAATCTACCGGACTACCGGTGAACTTGGCACCTTTACTTTAGTCGCGATTAGTTTGCTTTAATCTTCAGCGATTTATCTTCTTTTAAGTTTTATCTCGTAAATTGTTTTTAGTCTTGCTTAATTTTGTGAGTTGAAAAAGGGTTGGAAGCAGCAAAACTGGACAAGCATGGTCGTTGTGAAGTAGGCAAATAGCCATGAAGAACAACGACCGAGAGGAGGAGCGAAAGAAGGATCCCTCTCTCAACATCGACTCTAGATTCAATCAAACCCTCAGAAGTGTTCAAGGGTACGTCCTCATATTAGATTCGAGATTCAATTTCTCCTTACTCTAGATTCGAAGGCGTATCTGTTCTTATGATTCCGAATTGCAATTATGAGATTTTCTAGCACAGTGCTTCTGATTTCTCAATTGGAGGGTTGTATTGCAACCAGAATAGAAATTTCATTTGGGTTGCTTTTAGATCTATCAAATTAAGCGAACTACTTGAAAATGTTCATCTGAGTACTGTGCATTTCACTTTTTGTTTGTAGAAATCACAATCAAACGATTATTTAGTTGTCTACCTTTTGATTTCAACTACCCACTGGGATAAAAGCACACTTGAATTGTTTTTCTTCGAATTCTAAATGCTAAGAATACATGTAGTTGTTTTACATGATTACTCAAATTGGAAATGTACATGGTTTTTTTCTAGGTTGTATGCTAATTTATATTGAAACCCTAGTAGAACCCCGAGTGATTTGTCTTTTTAGCTTTATATAGTCGTACAATTACATAGAAGCATTTTGGATTTTGCATAAGTAGTGATAGATCTCTCAACTTGTAAACGATATTGGTGTGAGTGCTGAGTTTTTTGCCAACACTCACTTCATAGAAATGGATAAACTAGAACTTTGGAGTTCGGTGTGAACAGCCCATCTAGATGGATCCTGTGGTCAACTAGCTCTTCAGCTGACTGTCGGAAAGGGATTGAGTACCACATATGAGTTGTATTGGGTCAATGCCCCTCTGCAATTAGCATGTATAGCATGTTTGATTTTGTTGTACTATGATACTCTTCGTGGCTTTACTCTTGTTTGTAGTCTCCTAGGGAGAGGATTATGGATCCTGTGGTCAACTAACTCTTCAGCTGACTGTTGAAAAGAGATTGAGAACCACATGAGTTGTATTGGGTGACTGTGTCTCTGTAATAGCATGCATAGCATGTGTTATTTTGTTGTACTGTGATAGCCTTCATGGCTTTACTCTTGTTTGTAGTCTCCAAGGGAGAGAATTATGGATCCTGTGGTCAACTAACTCTTCAGCTAACTGTTGGAAAGGGATTGAGCACCACATATGAGTTGTATTGGGTGACTGCCCTTCTGCAATAGCATGCATAGCATGTGCTGTTTTGTTGTACTATGATAGCCTTCATACCCTTGCACTTGTTTGTAGTCTCCTAGGTAGAGGATTATGGATCCTGTGGCCAACTAACTCTTCACCTTACTGTTGGAAAGGGATTGAGCACCACATACGAGTTGTATTGGGTAACTGTCCCTATACAATAACATGCATAGCATGCACAGTTTTGTTGTACTATGATAGTCTTTGTGGCTTTGCTCTTCTTTGTAGTCTCCTAGGGGGATTATGGATACTGTGGTCAACTAACTCTTCTTCAACTGTTGGAAAGGGATTGAGTACCACCTATGAGTTGTATTGAGTGACTGCCCCTCTGCAATAGCATGGATAGCATGTGCAGGTTTGTTGTACCATGATAACCTTCGTGGCTTTGCTCTTGTTTGTAGTTTCTAGGAAGAGGATTTTGTAATTTTCATTTTTTTTTTGATTTGCAAATACATAGGCAGGATGGTACTTGACATTCCTTGTATTCGCCTTTGAATTTTGATTGGTTGTAAGATTTACTGATTTTACCCCCATTTAGATGATTAAAATGCAAGCAATAACATTTCTGTCTGATGGACTGAATGATATGTGGGATCAGTTATTAAATTACTTTTGTTATATATCATTGTTTTTTTCCTTTTCATTTTAAAAGCTTCTGGGCCTAGTTATAGATGTATATTTTAGGCGGCATTTGTTACTTTAGAAAGATTTCTTCTTTTGTTCTTATGTTCTCAGGAAGCAGAAAATAGATGTTTTCCCTTTTCCAGCCTCCATCAAATGCGACCTTAGTTGCCATTAATGTTGGAAATACTGAATGCTCTATCTATTCTTCTCTTCATATATTTTCTAGATTGCTTAAAGGACGGAGCTTCCCTGGAAAAGTATTGCTTACCCGGAGGTCAGATCCACTGGATGTCTCTGGCTTATCAGAACACTCTCCAGGTATTGAAAGGAGCCACTCAGAAAATGATCTTGGACCAGGTGAAAACATGGACAGGTCTTCTGAGGTATATATTATTACATTACCTTACCTAATTTCTTTCTTTCTCTCTCTCTCTTTTAAGTTGATACATTATCTGAGTTTCATTATTAAAATAAACAAAACTGTTTCATAATAACAATAAAACAGTGCTTCATAACAAAACTTGATTTTTTTTGGGTATAGGAAGAAGATCATGGTGCAATCAAGCCACCAAACAGTACGACTGCTAATAGGTTAAAATCATCTATTCCAAATATTCAAAATTCATCCAGAGAATCTCAGAAGAACACGACGGGGGCTAGAGCTACTGATTCAGCAAGGGTTATGAAGTTCAAAAAGGAACTCTCTGGACCAACTGTTATATTGGGTATTTGCTTTAATAATTTAATGAATCAATTTCTGTGGTTATTTCAACATTGACACAGATTCTGTTTTTTTTTTTTTTTTTTTCTTTTTTGATTAGTAAACAAATAAATATCTCTTGACAGGCTGACAGACACAAACACATGTTTGCGTTATGACCCAGCTTGGCAGGATGTGTGTGTGTGGACATAAATGCTGTGTTTCAGTATTAATGCTATATGTTGGGCATGGAAAGCCAAGAAATCTAGAAATAGTGTACAAATTCAACTAAGCAATAATGATTAAATAAATTATTAAATTACTATAGATGGTAATCTTAGTAAATAACCTTTATATGCTTTGTTGTGGATTGTTTATTCTTATTGTGTGACATATTGACATCATAGTAGAAATACCGGCAATTTAAGAATATACTGTTCCTCTGGTACTAAGTTGTCTTTTTCTTTTTGATTATTGACAGATCTCAGGATCTTGAATTAATGTAAAAGGAATTGCATTATAGATGAAAACAGTTTACGCTCCTATTTTATTACAATTGAAACCACCTGGCTTGGCGGGGATCCGTACAGTTCAACCTGATTCACTCCTGCTCTTGCAATGAATCAGCTATGCTGTTGGCTGATTTTCTAACCTATCCAAATGAGGTGTTCATTCTGGAAGGATCCAATTTTCCTCAGACTACCAAGCGAGGACAGACCTAATACAGCTCGACTTGGTTTGCTCCTTCTGCTGCAAGCAAATTGCTAGGTTGTTGGGGGGGGGATCCAGTACAGTTCAGCCTGATTCACTTCTGCTCTTGCAATGAATCAGCTATAGCTGATTTTCTAACCTATCCAAATGAGGTGTTCATTCTGGAAGGATCCAATTTTCCTCAGACTACCAAGTGAGGGCAGACCTAATACGGCTCGACTTGGTTTGCTCCTTCTGTTGCAAGCAAATCTGCTAGGTTGTTGGTGATCTTCTAATCAATCTTAGTGAAATGTTCATTTTGGAAGTAAAAAATCTAGCCTCTCCAGTGGCATGATGGAGCACACACAAAACTTTGCCCTCTTCTTGCATCCACTCCATCTCCACCTATTTCTTCCACTTACAATTGGGGGGATCCAAAGAAATACTCCGCCAAGTCCATGACTTCAGCCTAAATTGTAGTCCTATCTCCCATGGAACCTGAATACACCATGACAATGTCTCATTCATGGTTTCCCACTTATTTCAGTATGGGAACCATGAATTTTAGTTTTGATAGCATTTGAGGGCAGTGCTGTCTTTCCTTTGGTGGTACTGAATTTTGATGGGAGTTGTGTGGGCAATCCTGGCCCCTCTGGAATTGGCTGTGTAATCAGAGATGAGGAAGGAAATATACACGTTGTCTTCTCAGGCCCAATTGAGCAAGGTGATGTGGCATCAGCAGAATTCTTGGCTGCTGTTTTTGGAGTTGAGAAAGCCAAAGAATTGGGTATTGAAAGATTAATTATTGAAGGCGATTCCAAAACAGTAGTAGAATGGCTAAAGAAGGGAGAGGGAGTGTCTTGGCACCTAAGGAATGCACTTAGGCGTTTCAAATGGCTCTCTAGGGGCATGGTTATTCTGGTTAATTGGATTAGAAGATCTGCCAATAGTCTGGCAGATGGTCTTGCTAAGCAAAAGTTTCAGACAGAGTATGTTTTGGGCTCAGCTGTAATGTTTGTGGGGTTTAGACATCTGGTCTCTTCTGTTTCTTCCACAATGTTTTGTTTCTCTGCTTTCTTTTAAAATTAATAAAATCCTTTCATGTGTTACTGATAGAAAACATTATTTTCTTGATCAATTTCATCGATGGATCACTTAGCTATGTTTATTTTTCTCCATATAAATAAATGCAATTCTTCACTTTATTCTGAGTAAGGGATCATTATTTTCACTTTAGAACATTAAGTGTAGAGGCAGCTCAAAATTAGTCAATGATGGAACATTATTTTTGTGATCAATCTCATAGATTGGTCACTTAGCTATGTTTATTTTTCTCCATACAATTATATGCATTTCTTCACTTATGAGCTGGTTGATTGATCAACCTGCACATAGTCAAATTAATTTTGCAAGTTAATGTTCTAATCTATATAAATGAGAGGTAATATAAATGTGTATGATCTTTATTGTACCCATTGACACCATTCAATATTGCATCATGTTTTAGTGGTTGCAGTGCCAATTTGTTCCACTATCACTGTCAGTTAAAGGGAGGATAACATTACTATTTGCCCTGCTATTTTTATTTCTGGTTAAATGTTTCATATGAATAGATATCTTGAAAGCATCTGCTGCGCTTATAATGTCCTTTTGAAAGCTTTTAATTGCCTGTTTGCCTCAACCACTGGATTTCTTTTTCTATTTGTTGGTTCCAATTGTCCAATTTTATAATTTATGTTCCTTTTTTAATACATTTTTGATGTTTCTTTTGCATCATATAGAGACATTACGTGAGTTATCTTGGAGTGGCGTACCTCCATATATGCGCCCAAATGTATGGAGGCTTCTTTTGGTAAGTCCAGTTTTAACTAAATTTACTGTTCTGAGTCTTCTTGAATTGATAGGAGACCTTCTGTGGTAGTTCTATGTTTGGTAAATGATAACTAACCAATATAGGGTTATGACAACTAGACGTAATTCTGAGAGAGTAAATTGACTAGGACTATGTCAATTAAAATAAGGGAAGTTGTCAAAAACTCACCATGAGTTTTCAGCATTTCTCTTAAACTCACCACAACTTTTCAAAATGTCTAAAACTCACCATGTCACTAACTTGACGTTAAAGAGACTAACTGCTGTTAATATATTACCATTTTAACCTTCATAGAAAAATATAAAATATAAAATATAAAATATAAACATATATAAAATGTATACATATATTTTAATATTTAGATATGAAAAAAAAGGAAAAGTTCAAATAATATTTTCAAATATAAAATACATAAAAACACAGAAATTGAAAAATATAAAAAATTATAGAAATTGCACACAAAATAAAAAACTATAGAAATTGCACACAAAATAAAAAATTATTTTAAAATTATAGAAACTATAGAAATTGAAAAACAAAATTGTAAAAAAAACACCAAAAACGATAGAAAAACACAGAAATTGCAAATAAATAACAAAAAATACAGGAAATTTTATAGGTTGTAGATAGAAAAATATAAAAAAATAGAAAAATGTAAAAAAACAGAAATTATAACAAAACATTAGAAATTATAACAAAACGCTAAAATGTAAAAAAAAGAAAATTGAAAAATGAAAAAGACCCTTTTCCTCTAACTCGCCATTCAAGGGTGATTTGGTCATAAAAATTGTTATTTATGCTGATGTGGACACCTCTGTTAAGAAACATTAACGGTGCACTAACGGAAGGTGAATTTTGGAAAATGAAAACTTACTGACATGGTGAGTTTTAGACATTTTGAAAAGTTGTGGTGAGTTTAAGAGAAATGCTGAAAACGCATGGCGAGTTTTAGACAATTTCCCTTAAAATAAGGACTAGAGCTATCTAATACTTGTTGTAGCTATGGTTGCTTGTAAAAATATATCATTGAAGGATCAATTCGTTTGCATGACCTTGTAATAGTGTTGTTGGGTTGTGAATGTATAGCTTCATTTCAGGGAATATACTTGTAAAAAAAGAATGTAATGTTTACATTACTGTTCTAAATGACTTAAAATAAAGTTATCATTACAATTAAATCCCAGTGATTTTCAAAACAAGATATATTTTTATGGATAAGAAGTATGGTAACCACATCTATATGCCTTTGAAGGAACCAAAAAGTGCCAAGGGCAATCCAAGCCAATGTATGAACTCCATTGAACATCAAGTGAAAAAACAGAAAACATCTCATTTGACATGCCAGAACTCTAGTTCAACCCCATTGCACCTCCTCTTTCAAGACCATAAGCAATCATGTTAGCAGATCTTGTAATCCATTTAAACAAAGGGTTTAATGTGGAAAGGGGAGGTAACATCTCGCACCTCCTTTTAGGCTGATTGTACACTTTTTCTATTCTTAATAAAAATATAACTCATTTATCAAAAAAGGGGTTTAATGTGGAAGGAAAATAGCTGAACAATTGGGTTTACAAGTTTAGGAAGTGGAGCAAACTAAAGTCTATTCTAGGAAAAAAGAAAGTGAGCAAGAAAAAGAAATCAGAACTGAACAGACTAAAATTAGATGTGGAAGGTGAATGTGGGATTGAGGATTTGAGGGTATTTATAGAAAGATTTAATGAAGATCATAAGCTGGAACGTTAGAGGTTTGGGTAGCGCTAGAAAGAGGAGGGTAATTAAGGATTTGTTGAAGAGAGAGACCAGATATAGTTCTGATTCAGGAAACAAAGCTAACAGAGATGGACAAGTAGGTAAGGGTTGTATGGCTAGGGGAACTAGCTAGACAGTGTTGTCGTAATGGGGAGTCTCTGGTGGTCTAATCACTGTGGATGGATGGTGTGGTGGAATCATTAGAAGAGCTGGTGGGAAAATTTTCAGTTTCTGTAAAATTTAAGAATGTTAGCAATGGATTCATTTGGGTGCTAATGTTTATAGACCCAACTCATATAGAGAAAGAAGAGAATGTGGGAAGAACTTGTTGATATTAGGGGTCTGTGGGAGGGCCTGTGGTGTTTAGGAGATTGTAATGTGGTTGGATTCACCGAAGAGGCATGTAACCCCAATTCGTTGTCACTACCAATATGAGAACATTCAATTAGTTTGTAGGTGAGTGTGAATTGAAGGAAATCCCCCTACACCAAGCAAAATTTATGTGGTCAAATCGACAAACTTCTCCTACCTGTTTGAAGTTAGATAGATTCTTTTTCAATCTTGTGTGGGAAGCACATTGGGAAGGATTGGTGTCTAGAACTTTGCCAAGGGTCACATCTGATCATTGCCTGATTAGAATTGGAATAGAGGATTTCCTTAGTGGTCCTACCCTATTCAGATTTGAGAACACGTGGTTGAGTCATCCAGATTTTTTAAAGAAGATGGAAGGATGGCTGAAGGAAGAATGGAGGGGAGTGACTTAGAAAGGGATTAGATTCCATAGGAAGATACAGAGGTTAAAGGGGAATATCAAAGAGTTGAGGAACTATATCTCTTTGGGAGGCAGAAAAACCCTAATAAATTCTTCCCTTTCTAACCTACCCATTTATTATCTCTCAGTTTTCAAAATGTCCCTTAAGGAGGCTGTGAAGGAAAAGATTATGTGTGGTTTTTATGGGAGCTAGGCGAAGATAAAAGGGATCATTTGGTTAAATGGGAGACTGTTTGTAAAAGAAAGGATCTAGGGAGATTGGGTTTAGGTAATATAGGGAAGAAGAATGTAGCATTGTTGGGTAAATGGTTATGGAGGTGGTCTTTTGAGAGGGAGAGGTAATGGCACTGGGTGATAGAGAGTATACATGGACAGGCATGCAATGGTTGGGTTGCAAGGATATCTTCACAGGGAACTTTGGCTTTACCCTGGAAGGCTATTCATGATAGAGTCTCATGACTCTCATCAGGTAAGCTGCTTGTACTGGAGATAAAATTCTGTTTTGGGAGGATGTTTGGATCAAGTGTTCGGCTCTTTAGGATCTCTTTTCTGCTTTGCACTCTCTTTCCCTGCTTAAGAATGAATCTGTCCAAAGATATGTTTCTTCTTCCTTTGTGTTAGGCTTAAATTGGGACCTGAATTCTAGAAGAGGGTTGAGGGATTTTGAATTGGGCTTGTTTGCATCTTTGTTGAGTTGCTTGGAAATGTTTATTTGGACCCTTCTAACCTTGATAACTGAATTTGTACTCCCAGCCTCTTTGGGTCCTTGTGCCTCTTTCCTTTGCTCTTTGTGCTCCTCTTCCCCTTCCCCCAGCCGTTCCCTAAGAAAGAAATTTGGCTAAAAGAGGGGGACAAAAACACACACTTTTTCCATAAAATTGCAAATGCAAGAGCTAGAGCTTCTGCAATTACCTGGTTGGAAGGGGAGGGTAGGGTGGGGGATTTTGAGGCAGACATGAAGACAGTGGCAATCAGCTTTTATAAAAATCTGTATAAAGAATCCTGGTTCTTTAGACCATTTCCTAGGTCCCTTCCCTTTAAACAGTTGAGTGATGTGCAATCCACTTTCATTGAAAGACCTTTCACGGAGGAGGAAATAAAAGCAGCAATTAAGATGTTGGTAGATGAGAAATTCCCGGGGCCAGATGGACTTACAAATCTTTTCTACATTAAATGCTGGGACTTTGTGAAACAGGATATTCTGAATGTCTTTCATGGCTTTTATGAGAGAGGTTCATTGCAGAGGAATTTAAACACTATCTTTATTACCCTTATTCCGAAGATTGAAGGTGCAGTGAACATAAAAGATTTCAGGCCGATTAGTCTTATGCATAGCTTCTATAAAATCTTAGCCAAAGTTCTTGCTGAGAGAATGAAAGGGGTTCTCGGTAGTGTTATCTCTAACAATCAAAGTGCCTTTTTTCCGGGTAGACAGATGCTTGATTCAGTTCTTATTGCCAATGAGCTTATTCACTCAAGGAGAAAAGAAGGTTCCCCAGGGCTGATCTGTAAACTTGATATTGGAAAGGCTTATGATCATGTCAACTTGAGATGTGTTGATCTTGTGTTGCAGAAGATGGATTTTGGGCAGAAATGGAGGAACTGGATAAAAGTATGTATCACCTCTCCAAAATTTTCAGTCTTGATTAATGGACAATCTGTAGGCTTCTTTGATGGTTCCAGGGGTCTTAGACAGGGTGGTCCCTTGTCTCCATTACTATTTATGTGTAAGGGAGATCCTCACTTTGTTTTGTAAAAATGGTGCTGAATCTAGTGAGTGGGAAGGGTTTGCAATTACTCTGGAGGGGGAGAAGGTGAACATTCTCCAATTTGCAGATGATACTTTATGTTTTGTGGATGCTTCTCCCTCCCAGGTGGACTTAATTCTTGGGATCTTATCTTGGTTTGAGGTGGTCTCTGGCCTTAAAGTCAATTGGAATAAAAGTCAACTCATTCCAGTGGGTCAGGTATCCAACTTAGCTGATTGTGCGGAAATTTTGGCATGTCAGGTTGTGTCTCTTCTAGTTAAATATTTAGGTCTTCCTCTGGGTGCGAGTTGTGGGCTATCTTCAATTTGGGACTCGGTTATTGAAAGAATGGAGAGAAAATTGGCATCTTGGAAGGCAAAATACCTTTCTTTTGGGGGTAGGGTAACTTTGATTAAGAGCACACTATCCAATTTACCTACCTATTTCCTCTCCCTTTTCCTTATTCCTAACAAAGTTGCAAGAAAGCTTGAAAAACTTCAAAGGAGATTTGTGGTTTAGGCATAAAGAGGAGAAAAAAATTCATCTTGTTAGTTGGGATCAAGTCTGCCTCCCCAAGGATGAAGGTGGTTTAGGCATAAAGAAGTTGAAATCTTTTAATTCTGCCCTTCTCTATAAGTGGATCTGGAGATTTGTGGCTGAAAATGATGCCTGGTGGAGATCTCTCATTGCTGGTAAGTATGGAGTGGAGTGGGGCAACTGGAGAACTAGGGACCCTCCTCCCAGTTGGGGAAACTCTCTGTGGAAAGGGATAATGAAGAACTTCTTTGTTCTTGCTGATGGGATCTCAATTAAAGTCGACAATGGTAGTAGAACCAAGTTTTGGAAGGATTCTTGGTGCTTGGATGGCCCCCTTGCTGAATCTTTTCCTCTCCTCTTTCAGTGTGCATCTAACCAAGAGGCTTCTGTTGCTGAGTGTTGCAACTTATCTGGAGATTCAGTTATTTGGTCCCCTGCCTTTAGAAGGAACCTTTTCGATTGGGAGTTGGAAGAGATAATGAACATGTTAACCATTCTTCAGAATCAAGAGGTTGATTTCTGCTCAGAAGATAAGTGGTATTGAAAGTGGAATCCAGATGGTGTTTTCTCTGTCAAGTCTTTGGCTTCCAAACTTCGTAGAATGGGTGCCACTGATTTCCCTTGCCATCAGGTGAGGAATCCCATTAGCCCATCTAAATCCAATTTTCTAGTTTGGACTATGGTTCTAATAAAATGTCTGGCTAGAGCTAATCTTGTGAGAAGGGGCATTCAGCTTTTGGACCTTTCAAGCAGTTTGTGTGGAAACAATTCTGAAACTACCGATCATTTGTGCATTCACTGCCCGTTTTCTTCTCAGCTGTGGAATCATTTCTTCAGCTCTATGAACTTAAGATGGGCTATGTCAAGTTCGGTAAAGGAGCTTTGTGTTGCTGGAATATTAATGGGCTTAACAAGAAAAGGAAGATAGTGTGGAACACTATTCCTAGTGCTGTCTTATGGTCCATCTGGTCTGAGAGGAATAAAAGGATTTTATAATGAGGCTTTAAGTCCTGAAGAGTTAATCCAGAAAGCAGTGGGCAATTAATCTCTTGGGTGTCAGTCTTTGAGGAGTTCAGAAATTGTAATTTGTTTGTTGTTTTTCATTCCAGTTCTTGGTGGAATATGTAATTGCTGATTTGTTCAGTCGGCCTTTCTGGGACTGATCTCAGCTTGTTTGTGTAGCTTTTGATTCAATAAATATTACGTTACCTTTTTCCAAAAAAAAGTTCCCAAAAAGAGGCATGAGATGCAGCCTCAAATCAAAACAAAGAATTACAGTTTAGCCCAAAACATCTAACTCCTATGCATCCCTTGTTTAGCTAGTGAGTCTGCTATTTACTGATCTTCTTTCCCATTGGAATTGGACTGACATGTTTGTAGTTAGCCATCTGAATCTTCGTAAAACCCCCTTATAGGACCAGGCTGCTGTTTCTGGTTCTTTTAACCACTGGATCACCAGCTTGGAATCACCTTTGATTAAAAGTTGTTCACAACTCAGTTCTTTGGCAAACTCAGCTCCTTGTATCACTGCTTGAATTTCTGCAATAACTGAACCCCCTACTCCTATAGGGCCAGAATATAAAGCGATACTTAACCCCTCTGCTTTTCTAAACACTCCCCCAATACCAGAAGGTCCCGGATTGCCTAAACTGCTACCATCAAAGTTGAGCTTATTCGCTTAATGAATACCCTCTCCAGGAGGTTTCCATTCTATTGACGGTTTACTTCTCGCACTAGAACTTTTGGCAGCCACTCCACTTCCCAATTTCTCCATAAATCATTGAAAGAGAACAGAGAAAAGAGTTCCAAAGTCTTCACCTAGTTGATGGCTCTATTAATTAAACATTCCTAAACATTGACCTCATTCCTTTCCTTCTCATAAAGAATTCTGGAATTTCTTTCCTCCCAGACAGCCCTAGCACATCTCCACAAGGCTCTACCTCTTTTCTTAGGCCACTTGAAGGTTGTAGATTGCTAATCTACATTGGCATTGTCCACCTGCACCCAAAAAGACTAAAAAGTCTTTCCCAGAGACCTACATCAAAAGGACATGATAGTATTAAATGGTAACAACTTTCTCCATTTGCTTTGCAGAGGACACTCCAATTGGGGGAGATACTGAGACAAGGTCTTCTTGTTTGCAGGTTGTCCAAAGTGTATAGTTTCTCAAGAGAGGCCTCCCAACAAAGAGCTCGTACTTTAGGAGTGTTAGAATACACAAATCAGGGGTATTTTGGTCATTTGGGTTTATCTATTTGAGAGTGAAAGGTCTATTTTATTTAAGTTTAAGTTATGTGTCCCATCACTTATGAGGGACAATATGGTCTTTTCTTGTAACTATGTTATTGGAGATGAATACAAGTGGGTTGGCTAGAGGTGGACTGATTTTTCCTAATCTGGCCGAACCCTTCTTCTTCTTTTCTACTTTAACCTAGAATCAAATAGGGAGTTCACATGGTATCGGAGCAATAAAACCTAGTTCTCTTTTCCTTTTTTTTTTCTTTCCTCATTGTTTGTCTTCTTCCTGGGTTCGCCGCCAACTATTTCAGCTTTCTTCGATTTTCTTCTAGCCTGAGTGGAAGCTCGACAAGAGGCCAAAAATGAGTGGTCGTTTTGTGGTTTTGGAGGTGAGTATGCCTCCAGTTACTGTGGTGCTGGTCGTTGAGGTTGTGTACTAGATGCCCTCTATTCTGTGATACGAAGAGGGCTGTTTATGGATAGGTATGAGCAGTTCTGTTTTTTGCCCAAATAGTGGACTGCAAATGCTGTGTTTTGGT
>NW_010729125.1:2594222-2623379 GCF_000365185.1 Nelumbo nucifera
GAAATTGGACAGGTTGCTGGATCAGTGGTTTTTAGCTGGTGCAATGGTTTGGATTGGTAAAACTGCCAGTTAAAATGGGCTAACTTGAAGGCACTTGGTTTTCCAGATTGACATCCATTTTGGTTTTCAAAACACCGGCCAAGTAAAAACATCAAAGTTGTACCCTCTGATCTGGATTCTAGAACATACCTAACCTGACTTTCTTGAATTTTACTTTTCTCGTTCAACAATATTCTTGCTTGTTTGAAATTTAAATATGAACTGACAACAGGGATATGCACCACCTAATTCAGATAGAAGGGATGGTGTTCTTGCAAGAAAGCGGCTTGAGTACCTAGAATGTGTTTCCCAGTATTGTGATATTCCTGATACGGAACGTTCAGATGAAGAAATAAACATGCTTAGGCAGGTAACTCATGGTGCTTGACTGAATGCCATTCTGAACTCTCTCAATTATTTCTGTGATTCTTGAAGATCATATTAAATTATTAACCAAGTATTTTTTGTTTTCTCTTCTGTTGCGTGTTTATGCTGCATCAGATTGCTGTTGATTGTCCGAGGACTGTACCTGATGTCACTTTCTTTCAACAAGCAGAGGTTCAGAAATCTCTAGAACGTGTCCTCTATACATGGTTGGATTTCTTGCTTAATCTTTTCTATTTTTTCATTCTTTTTATACATGGTTGAGCCATATTCACTTTGTGATTCACAATCGAAGCACAAATAAGGATACATTGAATCGGTTGATAAACACTCCATGTATTGGTTCATTTTAGTGAATGAACGAGTGAAACTTCAATTGTTCTTAAAACTTTATGATTTGGTGCTGACTCCAAACTTGAAGGTGCTAACTCCAATAGACTCTAATTTATCCTTTCAACAGGTATTCTTTGATGTTTTCTTAGTATTGGATGAATTTGTCATTTGTCTTAAATTTTATTCTGTTTTTGATAGCTCAAAATTTATTCTTTTCTTCCTCGTTTTGGCCAAACCTTTCTTTCTATTGCAAACTTATCCTTCCAATTAATTTTTCTTCTCTATTCTCTAATTATTTTCATCATTCATTTTTTTCTTCTGTTTTTAGTTATTCTGTGGATATAGAATATTAGAGACTACATGATGTTAGAGAAGGACTAGGTGGGGGCTATACAAATTTCAAATCTAGTGGTGGGCTGCCTATCGGAATTGTTGAGTTTTTTGCCATTGTACATGCCTTGAAGCTTTGGAGGCATTACCTTATTCAATAGGAGTTTGTGTTGTATTTGGATCATGAAGCATTGAAACACCTTAACTCCCAGTAGAAGATAAGGGAAGACATGCTAAATGGGTTGATTTTATACAAGACTATAATTTTGTTTTGAAGCATAAGGTTGGACAGCAAAACTAGGTAGCCGATGCACTTAGTAGAAAAGTTTACTCGGTGACCACAATGTCTACAAATGTTGTTGGGATTTGGCTCCATCAAAGAGCATTACAAAGATGACCCTTAGTTTGGCCCTATGTGTCGAAGCTATCTAGTAGGTGACAAGGATATTCGAGCCAAGTTTGTGTGAAATGATAGTTACTTGTTCACGGGCAATAGGTTATGTATTTTGTCAGGGTCTTTGAGGGTCTTACTCACGGGCAATAGGTTATGTATTCTCCCTAAGAGGTTTCCTATTGGGACTTACCACAAGTTAAAGCAAAAAAAGATTAGCCCATGTGGCCAAGTGTTGAGACAGTTTGTGGACAATGCATATGAAATTGAACTATTTGCTAGTTTGTCCATTTCACCCAATTTTAATGTAGCAAACCTCTTTGATTATCATGGAGGCCTAGAACCAACAACAAAGGTTGACCAAGGATAGGCACCAAGGGCCAATAATTTTAATGAATTATTGAATTTGAAGTTTTGAACAAGTAGGTGTAGAAGATGTTCGAATCACCAACACTCAAAATGGGGCCTATATTAGGTTCTTGGTCAAGTGGAAAGGGAAACCAACAATTGAGAACTTTTGGTTTAGTGTAGAAGAGTTTATGAAGTTGGATGGAGACATGTGCAAGGCCGTCTAAAATTGTTGCTTGCACGGTTGCACAGGGTTGAGCTCTTTTTAACTTGGTGGGAATGATGAACCCAAAAAAAAGAGGGAAGAATAAAAAACAAAGAAGGAAAAGAGCAAAATGTGAATATATTTGGAATTTGTATGTATTTTGTAGTAGGATTCTAAATTATTGTTTTTGGGTAGCTTTCTTGACAGTTTGGGTCCAGGGGTATTTTCGTGATTTTCATAAATTGGATTCTAGTCAGGGGCAGTTGGGTGCACATCTGTTGGGTTTTAGTCTCTTGGGTCTTTTTGTAACAAAAGTTATTTTTTGGGGGTTTATTTGGAGTTAGTTTTGTTCATGTTGTGAAGGGGAACACTCTAGGGGCTTATGTGTAAATATTTTAGTTGGCTTCTCTTGCAAGCCATTGAGTCTTAGAAAAGAGAAGAGGATCTTTTTTGGTTATCTTTCTTGTTTGAGCTGTAACTCATCCCTAGCTAGGGTTTTCAAGTATTGGGAGCTTGGATTTTGAGGAGTCGACCCATTTTGGCACCTTCTAGTCCCTCTATCGTTGTGTGTCTGCACGAGAGGCTAGCTTGATGCCATTGTTACTATAGCGGAACTGTTCTAGGAGGAGTTCTACTTTAGGTTCAAGTATGCATTCCTAAGAATCCAACTTCTTTTGTTGTTTTCAGCTTGATATTTTTGTGCTTATTGCTGTATACTTGAAGTGTTGCATATAACTTCTTTTTTTGTCCACACTAGGGATGAATAGTCAAGAGTTGAAAGTGAAGGGGACAACAGGTTAGGGGTTGGTTGGCAGTTTAGAGGTTGAAAATAAGGGTAGTTTAGGAATTGAAAATTTTAATGATGTTGAGATGGGTGGTCGGTCCAAGGAACATGGGGGGAATAAGGTTAGTTCGAGGGAGTTGAAAGGTTGCGAGAAGGTAGGCCAAGTGAAGATATTAAGTGGGGTTGGGTCAACTCAACTTATAATATAGAGTTTAGGTTGAGTCCAGTTAAAAAGAGCAGGATATCGAATTTTTCTCAAAAAGTAGTAGGATTTGGGTGTAGAGAGGGATTTTCTTGAAGAATTGAGATGTATTTGAAGGTGGAAGTAGATTGTTGATGGTTGCTTACATAAACTCCAAGCATGATTCAGAGGAGGTAGAATGGTTGTAGGTAATGATCAAATACAAGGGGAAGGAGGAAGTGGAATGTGGTGATACTAAGAAGAACAAGTTTAGTAAGTTCTAAATCACGTACAAGTTGAAGGAAGGAAAATGCTCAGGACAAGGATGTTTCTAGGGTAGATGTGAGCAGTGGGATGAAAGAGAACAAAGAACACTATGTAGAAGCCATTGCGGAGCTTCATAAGTTGGATGTTTTCGTGGTTTAGGGTTTGAATGCCACAATTGATAAGCCTATGGAGGGGCTTGAGAAAGGTTCGTTAGGGATCAATGTTCAAGTTGTTGGGGAGAATTTGGAGAGAAAATATGAGGCTGATGTCAAACAAGGAGAAGTCTTGGCTGAGATTGGTGGCATGAAGGATAGGAGTAGGGTTGACATTTCTGGGTCAATCAATGGTAAGATTTTCAAACTTTCAAGTGGAGGTAAGTCATTTTGAAACTGAAAGTAGAAGGGGGAACTTGTTAAGAGCATATTGCTTCAATGATGAAGAATAGGGAAATTGGTGAGAGATTTGAGATCAAAGAGGAGTCTGCAATTATTTATTGGGGGGGGGGGTGAATAAGGATGGAGTTGAAGATAAAGAAGGGGGAGATTGTAATCAAGTCCTCGAGTGTGGGGGAGGGTGGGTGAGTTTGGATGATGGTGAGGAGTTGGGGGTGGGGTTAGGGTTGAAGAAGTTGATCTAAAGGTGACACTGATTAGGGTTTTGACCGAGGAGACAGGGGGAGGTGCAAGTTTTGAGAAGGAAGAAGTGTGGGAGAAGGGTGCCAAGGATGAGAGGTAGGATAATGTGGTTGCTCAAATGTATAGAAGGAAGAGAAGGTACAGAACAAAACCTTTAAGAAGATTTTGAAGACTGTGAACACAACATTTCGGTCAATGGGTCAAGATTGATCAAGTCAAAGAGGTTAAACTAGATAAAATTCACACAATTCAGAGATTCATCAATTTGGAAACAATGGTAAGGGGGAAGTATGATAATGATGTGGATAGAAAAACAAGATCTATGCAACACTTCAAGTGTATATCAATAAGCACAACAATACCAAGCTGAAACACAAAAATAAGTTGGATTCTTAGGGATTTCAGATCTGAATCTAAAGTAGAACTACTCTTGGAATAGTTTGCTACAGTAATAATGGCATTAAGCTGGCTTCTCATGTGGACATGCATCAATGGAGGGATTGGAAGGCGCCAATTGGGTCGACTCCTAAAAACCCAAGCTCCTAATACTTGAAAACCCTATCTAGGGCTGAGTTACAGTTCAAATAAGACAGAAAGAACGGAAAAGATCCCCACAAGACTCAATGGCTTGTTGGAAAAGCCAACAAATATATTTACACAAACCCCTAGAATGATCTTCTTTCACAAACAACTCCTTAAGAACAAAACTAACTTAAAACAATATCTCAGAAGATAACTTTTTTTTTTTCTTTCAAAAACTCCCAAGAGATCATAGCCCAACAAATGTGCACCCAACTATCCCTGACTAGAATCTGAATTATTAAAATGATGAAAATATTCCTGGAACCAAATTGACAACCAAGCTTCCCAAGACAACTATTTGGGGTTCCAACTACAAAAGCAAACTCAAAAACATATTTACATTATTTTTTTTTTCTGTTTATTCTTTTTTCCTTTTCTTTATTTTGGGGGCTCATTAGACAAACATTGGCGGCAAAGAGTGCACGAAGGACTTGGGGAGAAAGATAATTTGGTTCTTGAAATGTTTGGCTTTAATGTTGGTGTTGAGAAGGCTCAAAATAGGCTGAGATTGGTAGGAGCTGTAAGGAATGCTGATAGATAGGGTGGTGAGGGGGTTTCAAGACGTTTGAGAAAAATGTGATCTTGGAGTTGGAAAGGATAAATGCTGGTTTTGAAGACTTAAAGGAGCTTAAAAAGTTTCCAAATGTAGTTAGATGGCTTAGAAGGCATAAAAATCATTCAGCTATTTCAGGTTTCTAGTGTTTTTGCCAGATTGAGAGGAGGTTTATTTGGGATTGGGCCTAACAAAAAGGTGAAGAAAGCCATAAAAAGTCCATAAGAAATGTAACTGAATTCCTGCAATTGTCTTTGAAGAAGCTCCAAGAACCCTGTATTTGCTAATATTGTTCATTCATTCATCCTAATAGAAGATATTTTTAAAAGGTAATTAAAATTATAAAATCATTTTTTTTTCTGTAGGTCTTAAGAATTTAAGACTTTAACATGGACTTATTTGGGTTTGCCTCAATGGGTTTTGGTACAAAGGCAGCTCGTAAAACCAGGAATGCAAAATGTTTAACACCACATTAGTTATTTGAAGTAATGCAATTGGGTAAAAAAATGAAGAGATTGAGAGTTTTACATGCATGAATATGTTTTATATGTTATGTTTGATTTTATTTTTAAAAGATTCATTTTGAATATGTTTTACATGTTATGTTCATATTTTAATTTGAAACAATAGGTTTTTTAAAACATTTGTTTTAAATTTTAACTTTATATTTTTAATTAATTTTGTTTTTAATATTTTTAGTATTTTTTTTTTTGCATTTCTGCACCTTTCTTTGAAAAGGCGTGCACCTCACCTTGTGCCTCGGGCACAAAATACTTCTTGCACTTTTAAAACACTGATTCCAGGATAACTTGGACAATTAATCTTATTAGACTGGTTTATGTTGTATCCGTTACATTTTGTTTGTATTTATGGAGTTATTGGTAAGTGTGTCCAAAGGACCATAGGAATACGAGTAAACCTAATCTATTTTGGGCGTGGTGAAAAATTACAACATTTGCATGTGTGTGTGCACACGAGTTTACACGTTTTTGCTCTTGCTATATTGCTCCTACTTTTGGGAGAATCTAATATTAGAGGTTGTTTTCTTTATTATTATCAGTTTCTGATATGTTTCAGGGCCATTCGACATCCAGCAAGTGGATATGTTCAGGGGATAAATGATCTTGTAACACCATTTTTAGTTGTTTTCTTGTCTGAACATCTGGAAGGGAGCATGGAGAATTGGTCAATCTTGGATCTAACCCCACAGAAAATTTCTAACATAGAAGCTGACTGCTACTGGTGTCTATCAAAATTACTTGATGGTATGCAAGACCACTATACATTTGCTCAACCGGGAATTCAACGCCTTGTTTTTAAGTTGAAGGAACTGGTAAGGAGGATAGATGGTAAGTCCCTATTTCTTTTTTTCTTGATTTATTTATTTATTTTTCAACTTTAATGCACTGTTTTGTTCTGTGTAGTAAATAGTAATATAAATAAAAAACCCCAAACATGTAAAGGCCATGATGGGATGTCTGTGAAACATTAATTTGAGTCCCACCTGCCTCCAGCAAATAAAAGATCAACAATTTGAATGATTTTAAGTGCTTAACCATCTGACTTGTGGTCAATTGATCATACAAAATAATATGATATGCTGGTTTACTATTATTCTCTTAGCCATGTTTGAAATTTCAAGTTGGATATCTGCTAAGTGGGTTTATTGGACACTGAAGCTATGTAGTTTGTAGATTGGCTTTTCTGTTTATGAGAGAGGCTTAGAATATTTCTTCTGCTGTTAATGTGGTAAGCGTGATATGGCATGAACAGCTTGTTCAGGTGGACGGTCCAAATGTCTACAAACGTGGTCCTAGAGTAAGAGATATGGTGGATAGGGAAGGACTTTATTGGGGGCTATGATGGTAGACAGGTCGTGGGTCCAATTTTTAAAGCTAGTGGCGAGCTTTCTATAGAGAAGGAAAGTAACTTGGCTGATTAATCATGAAGAATATAGATGGCAACTGTCCACCAAGGAATGGGCAGGAGATTAGGTGCCCATTTGTTAGGGCTTTCATGCTGTGGCTTTTGGCTGTGCAAGGTAGGGCCCACCCAGAAAGCCTATAAGCATCACCTTCATCATCCTTGTCCCAACTAATGTGTGGAATAAATGAGAAGAATGGGTGGAGGGGGGCTGATATGCAAGTTGGAATTTTCTGAGAACAGATAACTGATTTCATTAAAAGAAAGGGAGGGATGTACATGAGGAGATACACAAGGCCTTGTCAACAACAAAAAAAAAAGCAAAAACATTGCCCACTAAATATTTTGGCTCAGTTTGGAAGGAGTACAAATGCAAATATGTAAAGTGCAGAACCTTATATTTTGTATTATTTGTATGTATTTGTATTGTACATATTTGCATTTGTACTCTTTCTAAACTGAGCATTAGGCTTAGTTTGGAAGGAGTACAAATACATACAAAATACAAGGTTTTGCACTCTTTCCAAACTAGGCCTTGGCAATGTATTTGCACCATACAAACTGTCCCTTCCCAACCCAGATTTTGCTAGTTATCTGCCAAATGGTTTAATTATCTGCGAATCCATCTGAAACTATGCTGCAAGCAAGAGGAAATCTCATGGATTTCTAACAAAAGGTGAGAGAGCATCCAAGGATTAGGGGTATGTCCAGACACCCAACTTATGACATTCCTAGTGTCCCTAATTTATGACAAAAGGTGAGGTTTGTAAGTTGCAGTTAGAGAAAGCTTATGATAAGCTAGATTGGTCTTTTGTGGAAGGGGTGTGAGTTTGGAGGTTTATGAAGTGAATAATAGGATAATCTATAATCTATCAACTTGTCATTTCTCAACTTCCATTCATGTAGCATGTTAATAAGAGCTGGTATAGTGAAAGGGTGGAAGGTTGGGATGCACAGAAAACTAGTCGCACACTTGCAATTTGCAGAGTATACCATACTATTTTGTGAAGAAGGGGGAGGAAGTAATTTGGAATCTTAGATTCCTAATTGTGTTGTTTGAGAGAACACCAAAGAGATGCCAGTTAGATGAAGATATGGATATAATAGAGAGGAAGACCTGGATACTGCAAGAACTCACTAAATCAATCATTTATTCATCAAATGAAGTTGTATAACTTTAAATCACGATGAATCAAATTATAAAATATAGACTCAAACACAAAGGCCCAGATATCCATTTGCAGACACTAATTTCAATTTGGAGACCAGAAATGACTCCTAATTGCTTTAGAACTAAGACAAACCCATATATGACTCATGTGGATATTGCCATATAAACTTTAACTCCTAAATCAAGTCTAAATGTCTATTTGTAATCCTACCAAAACTAAACAAATCAAAAGACACTTCAAGATACACCAAGAAAATACAAACCTTTCAATTCTGCTATAGATTTACACCTTATTACTAAAATGGTTATAGGTCACTCAAGACGTGTTGGATTTACAAAGTTTGCTCTCATTGGTAGGTAAGCTAATAACCTGTTGAATTTACAACATCTTGGTCTCATTAGTATGTAACCCAATAACCCATCAATGACATTAAATCATGCTAAATGGACAAGTTTTGACCCCTGACAAATATGCTGAAGGAGAATTGACGTGATTGCATATTAATGTTTTCAAATTCCAAGAACCTTTTAACAATGATCTTTAAACCACCTATCCTTTAAGATAGTTAACCCTATTCCTATGACACTTATAAATTAGAAATTAACTTCTAAAAAACTTGTATGGGCTAAAAGTTCAACCACCCAGAAATAATGAAATTGTCATACTACAAAAATCTTTAAAGACTCGATCTCATCTCTTATTCCACGGTTTCTTTCCTTTTTTCCATGTGTGCATCATATGAACAATGAATGGTTGATTCAAGACTTAAGCATGTGGGCTGTGGGCCAATATAGTTATTTTATGCGTGGTTTAAAATGTCTAAAAATGTTTTTTGGAAAGGTAAAATGAAAAATTTTATTAAAATAGAAAAAAAGAGAAGACCGATTACAATCACCATCCAGGTGTTAAGATAGGACCCACACAAACAAACAGCGAAAACATAATTCAACAGAAAGCCACCCCAAACAACGCATCTTAAACATCTTCAAACATTTCGTCTTGTCCATCATAGTTTTCAAGGTGTCTAGGCGATTCTGGGCGACACTGGGGTGCCTAGTCACCCGCCTAGGCGATAAAATTTTATAATATAAAAATCTGACTTTTGGCTAGTTTCCTAGTTTTATGTACCATTCAGCATGTATGTTAATTGAAAAAACAGCAATTCTCTTTATTAAGAACATTAAATTTCCTCTAAAAATGTGGCAAATCATCACATCTAAAAGATAAACATCTTTTACATATATTAATTTCATTATTTTCAAAAATAATACTACTATAATAAGTATTTAATAGAGAAAWTTYMTATTAATTARCAGCTAAAGAYGGTTATCAACTTTATATGATAAATATTCAAGATGGAAAGTAAAATAGAAAAAAAAACAAGGATGGAGTTTCTGTTTTATTTAATTAGAGAGAGAGAACATAAAAAATAACTTTAATATTCTATTCTTTCTTTCCTCTTTCTTTTCCTTCTTTTCTTTCTTTCTTTCTTTCTTTCTTTCTTTTTCTCTTCTCAAAACCCTTTGATCTTATAAATTTCAATAGTAAAACATTAAAACAAAGTATAATTGATATATATATATATATATAGCATATAATAAAATGTATTAACACATACATTAATAAGATACAACAATATAAATGATATTATAAAAGGTGTCCGCCTTGTCATTTTTGTCGCCTAGGCGGGGGCCTGATTGCTAAAAGTCAAGGCGTTTGGGCGAGGCGCCCAGCCAAGGGCGCCTAGGTGACGCCTTGACAACTATGTTGTCCATCTCCTTCCTCATTCCACGCCTCTTCTCCTTCCCCAACAACAATCTTTTTCAAGTTCTCTTCCCTGTTGCTTTTTTTTTTTTTTCAAATGCTTCAAAAGCCCTTCTAGCAAACTCCTCTCCACCCTAAAAAATGGACCTAAGCTCTTGCCCACCTTTACATCCCTATGAACCAAAAACATTCAATCTCCACTTCCCCCCTTTTCACTTGCATCGGCTGATGGTGATGCGGATAAGTTCTTCTCACTATTCCGAACCCCCTTCTTCCTCCTTTTTCTCAAACTCTGACGTTGGCTCTAAATCTTTCTCAAAAGCCAACATTCGCTGCAACTAAACCCCTTTTGACTCTTGACCTTTGGCTCCCCGGATCTCTGCATTCTTCATCTTTGAACCTTTACCCTTTGAGCTTCTTTTCTTATAGACTTTCTTAAATTTATTAGTAGGACCAGCACCAATCAATCCATACTTAAAGTATGGGAACACTTTTGATACGTGAACAGGATGGAACTTGTTTGGTTCTTTTGCTTTCTTCCATGTCTTTGGAGCTAATTTGTCTCTTTCCTTGATCTCAGAGGTCCTAATTTGGCTTAAATTGACTCCAAGCCTTCCAACTAGGACTTAAAATCGAAAACTCTTCTCGAGCTTTTGGTTCACCGCTCTCTTCTTTTGTGCTCACTTCCTCGAAGTGACTACTTGCTTCCAACCTCTTAGTTTTACCTCCTTCGAGTTCCCCCACCCTCCTTTCCTCCCCTTTTGAAAGCTTTCTTCCCCCCTTACTCCCTCTTCCTTACCTTCCTTTGACCTAGCCTCCTTTCCTCCCTCGTCTCCCTAAAAACTAGTAGCTTCCTAGTTAGACAAAACCAGCCACCCCACTTGAGTTAGATCAACAGGGATCTCAACCACAAAAGAACCAAAATAAATAAACTTACCTTTTAGTTGGTTAAGAATTGTCTGTTCCCTCTCCAAACTCCCAACATTGTGTCGAACTTAGCTTCATTGCACACAAGACGTCAATGCGCCTCCTCCTCAACTTAACTCTCCTCGTTCTTCAGGCTTACACTTTTTCTTCCAGATTTGTCAAATTTAGCGATGAGCTAAACTAGGGGTGATCATTTCAGCTCAGCCCAGAAATTCCGGGCTTGGGCCTGGGTTTTGTGTTCAGGCCCGGCCCGGGCCCACATCAGGCCTGCAAATTTTAGGGCCAGGCTTGGGCTTAATACTTTAAGCCCGGCCTGGCCCACATATATTTAAACTTACACATTTTGTGTATAATGTATACATATGTATACAAGTTATTTTACGTTATATTATATATTTTATATATAAATATTATAGCGTGACATGTATAATTTATATTCTATGTAATATTTTATATTATATAATGTATAAAATAAGTTTATATGCATGTTATGTCATTTAATATAAAATATTATAGATATGTAATGTTTTATATATATGAAAGACATTGGCCCAGAATCAGGCCCGACCCGGCCGAGCTCGTGTAGACCTGGGATAGGGCTTATGTTTCAGGCCCAGATCCCCGGGCCGGGCCGGGCCCGGGCCTAAGCTATAGCCCTTATCATAAGTGCAAAGCCTGGCCCGACCCATGATCACCCCTAAGCTAAACCCATTCCTCCACCTTGCCAGTTTGAAGCCTGTGAAAATCTCTCTTTCGCCTCTTAAATTGCATCACCTTGGCGCTTATTTCTTTGCGAGCCTTTAATTTGTTGCATCTAAAGCTACAGCTAAACCTCAGTCTCAGAGAATGGTCCCAATTCCCAGTACTTGAGGCCTCGTTTGAACACTGAGACCCTTGGAACAACTCACTTAAACTTCCACCCTCTAAGGTGCACCTTTTCATATTCTCCTTACCAACTCCACCCACATGCCTCTTATTTAAAGCCTTAGACCCATCCAAAATTACTATTTTGCCCTTTGAATCTTCCCCTCCATCGTATTCCTCATTCAAATGACCCTTTGTCTTCCTCTCTTCAACAGAGCAGCCAACCTGAAAATCCAACTCAGTCTTCTCATCCTTCTCTCCTTTCGTCAAATGCTCTAAAAACAGTGTTGTCCTCTCCCTCAACAAAATTCTTAGATCATACTTTTCACCTGCAAAAGCTAGAACTTAATAGTTTGGAATGGCAGAGACCTCCTCGACCTCCACCAGGATTCTCGCGATGTCAATTTTCTCCAATGTCCATAAACTTACTGATATTTATATGAAATATGTTCATTTCCATGGGGTAACAACATGAAATGTTACTGGAATTGACATGTTTTCTGATGAAAGCTACTAGTGCCATGTGGAGTACAAGAGATAATATTATAACATAAGTTGGTAACAATATTCTAGATATGAGGAGTAGCAGTGTTATTGCCCACCTAATGAACATGATTACCATTTTGATCCAGCAGCCAGCTCTCAATTCTTTTCAAACATGAAGTTAAATCTTAATTTTTATTGTACAGTAAATTATTTGATTGATCTATTAGACTTACTTGATTTTACTTGAACTCTATCATATAGTTTTGATTATTTCGAACAAGATAATGACTTTTGTAAAGGCCATCCCAATGCATGAGGCTCCCGTCAATGTGGGGTCTGGGGAGGGATAGATGTATGCAGCCTTACCCTTGCAGACATAGAGGCTTTTTCCAAGATTTGAACCCTGGTCACCCAGGTTGCAATGGAGCAACCTAACTGTTGCACCAAGGCCTGCCCTCAGGATAATAACATTTATCATTGCATAAAATAGCATTCTTTATTTTTGCATATTTCACAATGTTTCTACCATGTATATAATTTTTACCATATTTCCGACATTTCTGACATGTTTCCCACTTATATTTGGATTACTGATATTTCCAGCGACACTGGCATTTTAAACCTTGATTATATAAATAAAGGAATTTGAACACTTACCAAAAAAAGAAGGAATTTTATTCTTAAGAATTTTAAGGAAACGTTAACCATTTCAGAATTAGAGATGCCATCTGCAACAGAACTTTTAGGCAATCAGGGCCTGTTTGGGAGGGCTCAACTTTATATTTTGCTTCTTTGGTTTAGCAGTTTTGATGAAGCTTTTTGGAGAGTCTTGCATGGAGAGTCGATAGCTGTACTGTGACGGCATGACCAGATTTGGTTCTCTGAATTTTTTACCAAACATTGATTATATGCTTTGTAAGTGGGTCCCACCTTACAAAGCCAAAAATCACATCATGAGTACTCTCCCAAATGGGCACTCAGTAGGCAGCTTGCTACTAGATTCTGGTTGAATCTTGTGCTTGAGCACTTGGCACCATGGTTTTCAAAACCGACTGGACCGGACCGGACGGTCGGACCAGAAAAGGGAACCGGTCACCTGACTGGTTCCGTTTTTCCCCAAACCTGCTTTTTCCCCCGAAACCGTTGATTTTGGTCAGCAAATCGCTGAACCGGCCAGTTAACTGTTTGAACCGTTTGAATGGTTTTGACCATTTTTCTAAATTTTTAAAATTTTTAAATTTTTTTGTCAGAACAGGCCGGCCGTTCAGGTCGAACGGTCCGACCGTTCGAACCGGTAACTGGACCCCTGACCGGTTCGGTCACCAGTTTGGTTTTAAAAACCATTCTTGGCACAGCTTTAGGAACTTTTTTAACAAGCAAAGGAGGTTCCTTTGCTTTAAGAATAGGTGGCTCTTCAATTTTTTCTTGCACTGCAGCTTTGGAAATTTCAAGTTTCGATGCTTTACAAATAGTGCTTGGTTTTTCATGCTCTTCTCTTAGCTCTCCACATTCAGCTTTTTTTGTGTTACAGAAATGCCATTCGAAATTGAGTTTGAGTTTTTTTTTTAGCAAGTGTGGGACATCTAGGATCATTGCTTGGTGTCATGCTAAAATCTAAGGCAGACAAGAGTGAGAACACATGTTTGAGTTATTTGTGCAAAAAAAATAAATACCTGAGTAGGTCTGTATCCAGTTCATCACTCAAGACCCAGAGAGAGTTCCCAAGTCCAACATAGGTCAGAAAAATAAAGAAACTTCCTAATCCCTTTAAAGACATAGACCATGTTGAATTTACAAGACTTGATCTCAACCTAATAACCTATCAAATGACCCCAAAATAATGCTAAAAACAAGGCTGAAGTAATTTGACCTTTTAAGACTATTAATGCTATTCTCAAGAGACATTTTTATAAATTAACTTTTAAAATCTTCAATTGAACAAAAGTTGAATCACCCAAAAATTATGAAACAATTGCCACTGGTATAGACATCTATGAAGACTTGATTTCTTCTTTGATGGTTTGTTTCTTTTATTCCATCATCCAAACCTTTGTCAACTAGCCATGATTTTAATTTAGATAAGTATTTGGGTGCAATAGGGGGCCAGTACTTCCTAAGTGTGGGGATAATGTTTGTTTTGTTTTTTTTTTCTTTTCTTTTATATTTCTTTTTACATCAATATATTCTTCGATTAGTTACCATTAGAAAAAAAGTGGTAAGCATGAATGGAGGCCCATCACTGATGTATCCCAAACTCGGCATATCATATGATCCAAACCACATATGCTTTTACAGTGAGGCCACCATTAGTGTATCTCAAACTCATCTATATTATATGATCACAACCATATATTCTATTGCAATAGGTGCAAAACTTAAGAAACTTTGTATGTTGAATTTGATGAGTGCAATGGTTCAATTAGTGATTATTATGAAACAAAGAAAAAGAAAAAAAGCCTACAGAAGTGTTACATAACAGAGATAAACATCACAATATCACATAAAACCATGTCAGAATCCAAGATCCAATAAATAGTTGTTTTCATCTGATCATGGTTCAGTTATAGGTAAAGTGTATGTGTATCTATATGTGTATATGTGTGTGTGTGTGTATAGCAGGGGAAGGTGGGGAAAAAGAAGGGAAAAGGATCGACAAAGGAAAAAGGGTGGCAGAAGCCTCTTCCTGGGTTTTGTCAAAGCTGCTGGATCTGGGAAATTTCCTAGGGGTATCCATTGAAGGGTTGGAGGAAGAGACGGTGAGGTACCTAGAAAATATTGAGAAAAGGTATTTGGTGGAGAGAAGAAAATTGTAGGGGAAGAAAGGGAAACAGGAAGGAAGGAAAAACAGGGAGATGATGAGACTGGCATTGGCTTGGTCTGAAAGACAGTGCGGGAAAAGGGGATGGGCTGTCAAAAGGGGGAGGGGTGAAGAAAAAGACCTAAAAAGGGGATAAGGGTCCACTGTTCTTCATGGAATTGAAAGTCTTAACTTGGAATGTGAGGGGGTTGGGGTCGGGAAGAAGGAGGGTGGTTGTGCCTGAGATGCTTAAAAGATGGAAGTCAGATGTGGTATTCCTACAGGAGACTAAACTGGAATGCATGGATGTTGGGGTGGTTAGAAGTATTTGGGGTTAGGGTCAAGTGAGGTGGGTGGGGAAGCTGACGAGAGGTTCTGCAGGTGGTTTATTAATTCATTGGGACAGAGTGAAAGGGCAGTTAATTCATTCTCAGGTAGGAGAGTACTCTGTTTTCAGTAATTTTGGAGCTTGAAGGAGGAGGTCAATGGTACTTCACAAATGTCTATGGCCCGACGGTTAGTGCTGAAAAGGAAAAACTTTGGGAGGGTTTAGCAGAGGCAAGAAGGGGGCACAATATCCCTTGGGTTCTGGGAGGAGACTTTGTAATCAGATTTATGGAGGACAGAAAGTGTTAGGTGCTGCCTAACTCAGGGTTCGTAGAGTGAACCAAGCTCGTGAGGGAAGAGGAACTGAAGGGAAAAAGAGAGAGGGGAAGAAAAGGGGATTCAGAGGGAGAGAGAGAGATTTGTTCAGATGGAATTTCGTGGCTCTTTATTTCTTCTTCGGGTTTTTATAGACAGGTAAGTTGTTTACAGTTGCAGTCTGTTACAAGATGGTTACAGCTTGTTGTAGGACTGCTATTCTGTTCTAACAGTCAGCCACTTGGACTACATTCTTGCTGACGTGGCTTCTCCCTTTTTTTTGCAAACTTGGTAGGCAGGCTGGCTATTCCCGTGTACAGGCATTGGTTTGCCGCAGCTCTTGGTCTTATCAGAAAGGGTGGTTGCCGGAGAACAAGAGAGATGAGGAACTTTGCAAATTTTGTGAACCCGTTTGAGCTCTTAGATTTGCCTCTCTTAGGTGGGCAGTTTACCTGGACAAATAATCAAGAAAATCCGCCCCTGGTCAAACCTGATTGATTTCTGGTCTCACCGGATGGGAAGAGGCCTTCCAACAAGTGAGACAGATCATCCTTCCAAGGCTTGTTTCAGATCATGCTCTTGTTCAGCTGTTGTGTGGGATGCTAGGATCGAGAAAAAGCCCATTCAAAATGAAAAATGCCTGGTTCGAAGAAGACAGCATAGGATCTTTACTAGCTTCAGTATGGTCGGAGTCTGATTTTCTGGGTTCCAACTCTCATATCCTTGCCAAGAAACTTAGTTTGGTTGAAGACTTCCTAAAATCCTGGAGACAAGGTTTTAAAGAACAGTCGGAATCAGAAAAAAGGAACTGTCTGGACCTAATCAAAGAAATTGGCTTGGCTGAAGAGGTTGGTCCTATCTCAGAGGAAGAAAGGAAAAAGAGGCTTGAAGCTAAGCTAATTCTTAACAAGCTAGCTTATAGGGATGAAATAAAATGGAGACAAAGAGCAAAAGTAAATTGGCTGAAATCAGGTGATAAAAATTCTGGTTTCTTCCATAGGATGGCAAATGCTAGGAGAAGGGTTAACCAAATAGAAAGATTAGAGTTTGATGGCCAGGTGGCTGAAGGTTGGAGTGGTTTGAAGAGTATAGAAACCCAATACTTTTCCAATCTGTTCTAGGAAAAATGGAAAAGGAGACCCCTCCCTATTGATTTGGATTTGAAGAGGATTTCAGATGTCCAACAAAGAGACCTAGAAGCCTTTTTCACTGAGGAAGAGGTATGACATCTGATAAAGAACTTGGAAGTGGATAAATCCCCAGGGCCAGATGGGCTCACTAATATCTTTTATAAAAAATGTTGGGAGGTGATTAAGGTGGATCTGATGAAGGTGTTTCAAGATTTCCACTCTAATGCTGCTCTTAAAAGATGTCTTAATGTGACCCTTCATCTCTAATTCCAAAGGTTGAGGGAGCAATAAATATAAGAGGCTTCAGACCAATAAGTCTGTTGAACAGCTTCTACAAGATCCTAGCTAAGGTTTTAACAGAGAGAATGAAGAAGGTCCTGAGCTCAGTGATTGCAAAAAATCAGTTTGCTTTTGTGCCGGGTAGACAAATGTTGGATAGTGTCTTGGTGGCTAATGAACTGATCGATTCAAGGCAAAGGGAAGGAAAACCTGGGCTGATATGTAAACTGGACTTGGAAAAGGCCTATGACCACATTAACTGGAGGTGCTTGGATTTTGTCTTGAATAAAATGAACTTTGGTCAAAGATGGGGGAACTGGATGAAGGTATCCACTTCTTCCCCTAAGTTTTCAGTTCTAGTAAATGGACAATCAGCTGGCTTCTTCAAGAGCTCTAGAGGTCTCTGGCAAGGTGACCCCCTCTCTCCTCTCCTATTCATCTGTGTGATAGAGTTATTAACAGCTTTTGTGAATAAGGTGGGAAGTGCAGGCATGTGGCATGGCTTTGAGACCACTCCTGGGGGCAAAAAAGTCCAGTCGCTACAATTTGCTGATGACACCCTTTGTTTCATTGATGCTGATAAAAATTAGTTGGAAGTGCTGTTTGGGGTCCTTTGTTGGTTTGAGATAGTTACAGGGCTGAAAGTGAATTGGGCGAAAAGCAGATTAATTCCTGTGGGAAAAGTAGAGAACTTTGATGAACTAGCTGAAATTCTGGCCTGTCAAGTTGGATTATTGCCAACCATTTATCTGGGGCTCCCTTTGGGGGCTAGATCTACTTCTTCGTAGTGTGGGATCTGGTTCTGGAGAGGTTAGAAAAGAAGATGGCCTCTTGGAAGTCAAAATATCTCTCTTTAGGAGGTAGGATAACACTGTTAAAAAGCTCCTTATCAAGTCTGCCTTTCTACTTCCTATCCCTTTTCCCAATGCCAAGGAAGGTAGCCCAAAAAATGGAAAAGCTGCAGAGAGACTTCTTGTGGACAGGGTGGGAAGAAGAAAAGAAAATTCATTTGGTTATCTGGGACCAGGTCTGTGCCCCTAATAAAAAAGGTGGGCTAGGGGTCAGGAAATTGAGAACCTTTAATGAAGCTCTTCTGGGTAAGTGGATCTGGAGATTTGGCAAAGAGAGAGATGGTGGAGAATCTTGATTGCAGCCAAATACAACACTGATAGAGGTGACTGGGTGACAGTCACTTCTGTTACCTCTTTAGGTTGCTCTATTTGGAAGAAAATCATGGAGATTTTTCCTCTGATGAGTAGAGGTCTCTTGGTGAAAGTGGGAAATGGGAAAAGGGTTAGTTTTTGGAAGGATAGTTGGTGCAGCAACCAGCCTTTAGCAGAGTTATTCCCTCAGCTGTTTCAGATTGCAGAAGATCCAGATGTCCTAGTGGCTAACTGCTGTGAGGTTCGAGACAATTTACAGATTTGGAGCCCTTCGTTTAGGAGACACTTTCAAGACTGGGAAATAGGTTGGGTCTCAAATCTATTGGATCTGTTGTGTAACCACAAGCTGGATCTACTGGAGGAGGATACATGGAACTGGAGCTGGAGTAGTGATGGAGTTTTCTCTGTTAATTCCTTTGCTAGAAAAGTAGCAACTGGCCCTCAAGCTGAGTTTCCTGCTAAGAAAGTTTGGAAGCAGGTTGTCCCTTCAAAGATAAATGCTCTACTCTGGGCAGTGGCTTTAAACAAAAGCCTCACCAAAAAGAATCTGGTAAGGAGAGGTATTCAGCTCCAAAACCTGGACTGTGTGCTCTGCAATCAAGTGGAAGAGGAGAATAACCACCTTTTCCTGCACTGCTCTGTGTCTTATACAATCTAGTGCCATTTCTTGTCTCTTTGGAAGCTCCACTGGGTCATGCCAGAGACGGTGTGTGATCTACTATGGTGTTGGGAGTTTAAAGGCTAGTCCAAGATCACAAAGAGTGTCTGGTCTTCCATCCCAGGCTTCCCAGCTGTGGTATTAAGTACTATTTGGACTGAAAGGAATAACAGAATTTTCCAAAACAAAAGTTGCGAAATGGATCAACTTATTTCATACACATTTGGAAAGCTAATATCCTGGAATGCTGCTGTGAATGGACTTCATCCTAGGACTTTAGGAGCCCAGCTGCTGGCTGGGGAGATCTAATCTTATCTGTACTCTTGTTTCTTGGGCCTCAATGGATTTCATACACATTCTGTTTGCTATTTCATCTTCAATAAAGTTACCTTACCTTTTTTCAAAAAAAAAAAAAATATTTGAGAGAAAAGGTAAAGTATTACATTAAAGCAAACTGAAAAGGATGTAGCCTTGCCCAATGGCCCTAGGAAATATCCATTAAATGGGGGCTGCTGTTTCCCTCTGCTTGTAACATATGTATTATTATGCCTTTCATTAACCATGGAAAATAGATGTTATGATCACTTAGAATATATTGCATTATATTTATCTATCAAAGGCGTCCTATTTGTCAATCTCCAGATACAAATTTTGCTGCATAGTTTCTAAAAATTTTATTTGTTTGGAAACAAGAACCTGTTTCAAGGCACATGGATGAACAAGGCCTGGAGTTTCTTCAGTTTGCTTTCCGCTGGTTCAACTGTCTTCTAATACGTGAGGTATGCTTCCATTAACTTTTATTTTCTTCTACTTTAATATTTTCTTTTATCATTCATTTCTTTGTTCAATATTTAGGAACAAAGATTGGGATGAACCTATCATCTTCTTGTTACAGAATGGCAAGTTGCAGTCCAGAACAATATGGGCTTTACTACTAACATATCACTTTTCCTCTTACAGATCCCTTTCCACCTTGTAACACGTCTTTGGGATACATATCTTGCAGAAGGAGATGCATTGCCTGATTTTCTAGTGTATATATTTGCCAGCTTCCTATTAACTGTAAGATATAGTTCTCTTCCATTAATTTATGCTTGAGGTGTGTGTCAACATTTTGTTTGCATTTGGACCCACCAACTGATGATTATTACTTGTATGACCTCCTAACCCAAAACTTCTAACTGTTTGATAAGTTTTTTTGGTATATAATGATGGCCCAAAAGATGATCCTACCATTCAGTTTAAGGACTGTTAATTGTTGTTTACTCTTAACAACAACCAAGTTGCACCCATCCTTTTAGGCCCGCCAACCTGTTAAATATGCCCTGGACCATAAATTGCAGAGGAAGCATGCATGTTTCACATTATGTTGAAGTGGTTGTTAGCTTGTTACCAAGAATTATTTGAGGCTTTGCATTTTAATAGCTTAAACAACTTATTCAGTACTCCAAAAATTTTCCTTCTCCCAAAAAGGTGTTACAGAATTGATGAACCACAATTCTCTGATACAGATAGAAAAATAGACACAAACTGGTACAAGTAACCCATCCAATATGCTGATATCATGCTTCTACTTGTAGTTTTATTTACCCTTTCCCAAGACTCATCCTACCAAACTTCATGAAATTTCTAGTATTTCTGGTAAAATTTTATTGAAATACACCATTTATGTGTTTTATTGACAAAAATAATTATATTAGTAGTATAGATGTTTTGGGAGTAACAATTGAATATAGAAATTTGCACTTGAGAAGTATCAGTGCAATTTGACACTTCTAAAGCAGAATTTCTTACAAACCACACTTCCCTGTTTAAGGAAGAGCATGGTTTATTAACTTCCATTTGCATTCTTCTGTAGTTACTGATTGCTTCAGAAGTGGCAATTGTATAGGGAGTTTACTAGTCAACTATGCATCTAATCAATGTCGGACTCCCTCTTTTAACACCACCACCTCTTGCTTTTCCGAGACTTCATAGCATTTCTATGGACAGAAACAAAAGCATTTCTAATCTTGCCTGTCAATTGCCCTTCTGGTCTAGCTTAGGACTTTGGCTTTAGAACTTAGAAGGGGTCTTTGGGACCATGAGTGATGGGGTCTTAAATGGTGTATGCCTCTTTTAGGTGACTTCAGTATTTGGACATCCGAGATATTGCATACAATTTCCTGCTCTTGATTTTTTCAAAAGACTTGATCATTCACTCTTGTTTTCTCTTCCTTGTCCTGTCAATCTCTTTTGGGTGCTCCTACTCCAAAGATCATTTTGCTAAGAAGCTGTTTTGAAAATAAATACCAGTGAGATGCTACTGAGATGGAAATCATGGTTCAGTTTTCTCATTTGTGTTTCCTATGCTTGAATAATAGTGAGAATGCCAACCACCTTTTCCCATCTTGTTCTTACATAATTGAAATATAGAACTGAATTTTCCCTCTAGAGGCTCCTTATACAAAGAGGCAAGATCATGTGGAGATGCTTAGGGACAGCTATATTTTAGAGTGTACAAAATGCAAGAAACGATAGAATTTTCAATAATTAGCTAGAGGTCTATACAATCATTTGATTTCATGGTGGTTAGGCTAGCTCATTAGGTATTGACAAGAAATGAGATAATGGTGTTTTTGGACTTTATCCTCAGGGGATGTCAAGTAACAACTTGCTGTTCCCAATGGTGACGACTGACGACATATAATAGAAGGGTATCCTGCACCAGAAAAATCATCACATTCCATGTTCACAAGAGTTCAGCAGAGGTTTTAATTCCAGCTCCCAACCTGAGACAACCCTTCTCCATTATCTGGGCTTGAGACCAGCAGCGTAAGACAATCTCATACTGGTGGAGTTTGCACCGGAAAATTGGGAGGGTAAAAAATTTAATTTTGATTGTTATGCCTTGGGCAGCCCTGGATCTTCTGGGTTGGAGAATGTTTTTAGAGACCATACAGGTACCATATTTTTGAGCTTTCTATGGGCCTACAGGTCAAGGCAATTATATGAGTGCAAGTGTTGGTTACCTGGCCTTAAGCTGGCCTATCATTTTGGTTGGGACACCACATTTGATTGAAGGGAATTGCTAACTGGTGGTTGATTAGATGGATTCAGCTGAAGATGGCTTTTGACTTCTTTGGTTCGTGCTTAGTGAGGCAAAAGCCTTTACTGCCTTCTTGAACTGTTCCTTCAGGTGGGTTCCTTGGTCGCTATAATTTTAGATACTGGTTAGGGATGGGATTGAGAGGTTAGTTCTTCCATGTGCAGATCCTGGCCCAGGGGCAGAATATCAAACCTGATTGCACATTTGTACTTATTTATATGCATTTTGCTTTCTCAGCTTTATCCTGTATGCTGTTGTAAATTTTAGATATGTTTTTTTTATCAGTAAAAATAGAGAAAACTTTATTTATGTAGAAGAAATTTACAATGGAGAGTAGCCTCAGCTACCCTTGTAACAATAACAGGAGAAAAGCAGAAAGACAAACCCAGAACTAGCTATTTAAAATCTTAGATATGCTTGCTTCCCTGCTAAAGGATTTTTCCTTCTAGCAGGGGCTAAAGCTCTTTTCCTTATTGATAAATTCATTTCAGATGTTATCCATAAAAAATACTTTATACCCAACAGTTACTATAGTAAACCCCTAAAATGGCATTAAAAAACTAGGAGGAAAAATATCCAAAATTAGTTTGAAGGAACTAGAATGACATGGAAATCTATCATAATTCATAAAATACAACATTAGGAAAGTCTGGATTCAGTTGTATAAAAATTACGATGAGAACTCCATATCTCCTTAAAATCCCCTAGATCACATTCAGGAGGCCCTAGAATCAGATTGAAGAGGCCAATAATTGACTAGGTGACCCAAAAGAAATGACCACTGTAAAAATCCAGACTTCTGCCCATGTGACTTCTAAAGCCTCGTGTTTGAAGGACACTATTTCTGGTCTATCTTCTTCTTTGTCTTTGAAGCCAGCTCGCGTTTTGCGTATGAACTATGGGGGACTAGGTTTTAAAGGAGAAAGATTGGTGAGGAAGGATACATCTTCGCGGTTGAGGGCAAAGAAGGTAACAGGATTTAAACAAATTGCTTCTAGGTCTTTTGGCATTCAGGGCAAGAGGAAGAAGGAGCTTTGGGAGTGGGTGATTATGAAGTTCATAAGACCGGAAGAATCGAGCATTTCTGAGCATTTGGAGGCTGAAACAACTGCAGAGAAGTGTGTTTCCAAAGCACTTCCATGGGTTTTTGAAGATAGCGATGCACAAGAAAGTGTTTCCGCCAAGGAATTGGCCGTTCATTCAGTGAAAGAGATTATCAAAGTTCCAAATGGGGAAAAGGAGGGCGATGGAGTGGCAGAAAGAGTTGAAATGAGTGGAAATCAGGACAAGGAAGGATTTCCAAAAAAGAATGTGAGTTTCACCTCATCAAACAGTAAGGTTCCCACTTGTGACTTCAGTCGTAAAGATTTGGTCCATGAATTGGTGGGAGTCACAAGTGACGAGATTAATAAGAGGACGGGTGAAGAAGAAGTTTTGAGTTCTTTGGTTTTCATTGGAAAGTTGGGGAGGGGTCTGGGGAGGATGATAGTTGAAGATGTGTCGAAGTTGACTAATCATGAAAACCCCAGGGCAGGGGAGCTGAGAAAAAAGAAAGGATCTAGCAATGGGTAGCTCGTTCATGTCACCAAGGTTTTTCTTCATCTCAAGGAAAGACTGGTTGGGGACGGTCAATGTGGCAGATTTAAGAGAAAACACAAAAGGAAAGGATGTAAATGGTTTAGCTGTGGGTTCAGATAAGAAGGCTCAGAGCATTGATTTAAATTATCAAAGAGGGGAACATCTCACAGGGGAAAAGGAGGATAAGTATAGGTTAAAGTATTATGAGAGGAATGTGGAGGAACATAGAGATAGCAGGAAGAAGGCTGAGGAGAAAAATAATGAAAGGGGGGGGGGTGGAGTAGCGAGGGGGAAAAGGAAATAGGAAGGAATAAAGCTGAAGAAACTCCCAAGGCAAATATAATGGAAAGAGGTAAAGTCGGCATTGATCAACTAGTAGATAGACAGTTGGCAGTTGGAAAATCTCTTGGCCTTTTCTTTTTGAGGGGAGAAGCGGTGGTGAGGAAGGCAATCAAACAATTTGAACAGAATAGAAGGCAGGAAAGTAATAAGAAGACTGCAGTTGAGGAGGGGGGTGGGAAATGGGAGGAAGGTGAAGGAGAGGAGTTTTACATAGTTGATGAAGAGTGAAGTGTTTTACTGGTATGCTGCAGGTCAAAGGGTGAGGCTTGTGTATCTGTGGTTGTTCTGCATTTGGTTCTCAGGCTTAGTTTATGTGCTCTTGTGGATGTTGCAAATTCTGGGTTTTAGTTTTTATGTTTCTTTTGGGGTGGTTGGGTTTGTAAGATATTTGAAGGGTTGTTGTGTTGGGATTTGGGTGAAAAAGTTTTTCAAAGGGAAGTGTTTGGGGAGTTGTTCCTTAGCTTTATGTGGAGGTATTTCCTCGACACCTCTCTAGGTTATATTTGCTTTTTCTTTTAATGGATTTTCTTTTTTACTTATCAAAAAAAAAAAATAGACTATGACCCTAAGCTCATTTCTGAAAAATGTCATTATCACTTTTCTGGTTTTCTTCTCTACCACGTCACTTTCATATTCATATGTCATTGTCACATCTTGACATGGATTAAAATGCCTATCTTGTGGGATGGATATTATTCCAAGTGTATTTTTTATTTTATGTTTTTGTTACTGTTATTAATGAAATTGCAATTAATGGTACTACCACCAGAGCAGGATAGTAGAATAACATTGATTCCATGGCCATAACCACTTCATGTAATCAATTTGAAAGCTGTTTTTGTCATGCTAAGCTTTCTGACTTGTATGATCAATCACTTGTTATTTATGGGAGTATGGAGAATCGGATAAGATTGAAATCTCTTGAGGTTGTTTGATCTTCTGAAATTTGGGCTTAGGATGGCTTTTATATATCTGTAGTGCATGAGTTGAAGTAATTTTTTTTTCTTTGATAAATTTTGTACAATTTAAGGTAAAATTTCTATTTCTTGGCACCTTGTTCCAGTGGTCAGATAAGCTGCAAAAGCTTGATTTTCAAGAGATGGTGATGTTTCTTCAACATCTTCCTACTCAGAACTGGACCCACCAAGAGCTTGAAATGGTGCTTTCAAGAGCATACATGTGGCACACCATGTTCAACAGCTCCCCGAGTCACTTGGCCAGCTGAGATAATATCAGATCCATCGCTAGTCCTTTTTTTTGTTTGTTTCTCTACTACAATACGGAGGAAACTAAATACTTTCAATTTGTATTCGTGTTTGTAATTTATATGTTTTGAACTGTTTCTTTGTAAAACCACCTGTGTCCATGAATGCAAGAGCTTTGAGATAGAAGTGCCATTTATTTTTTTTGTGATTATGAAATAAAATCCGCCAGTTTGAGGTTATCTTGCACTGCCAATCCCAAGCCTGGAAAAAGGAGGGTTCTGTCAGGTTGGCAGCTGGCATTAAAACATTTGCCAAATGTCATTAGCGAACCCCATATGGTTGGGACACAGCTTAAATAACGATGGAAATGGTATGAAATAAAGTCCCCTATGGACGTGCAAAACGGTTTGATTCTGGGGGTGTTTTGTACTGTGGTTGATAAATTATGTGGTGTGTTCTCTCTCTCTCTCTATATATTTATTTTTTGTGGACAAAAATAAGTATAGATAGTCTGAACAACATCACACCCACATAGTCATAGGCGTTGTTGGTACCCTCTGTTTCGATTCCATATCAAGAGTATATTTCAAACAAAAAACGTAATTTAATCATGACTAAATGAATTAATAAAAAAATTATTGGATGAATTAAAAAAAAAATTAAGGGATTTTTGCATAAAAATGATCAAGTTTGGTCAATTAGCAAATTTGGTTACGTTTTCAACATAATTGCCAAAACAGATAGTGGGAGAAAATTTGGATTTTTTTCCTAAACAAATTGCCTCTTAAAAATCCAGCTCTTAAGAGTTAAGACCCTATTCCTTTGTTCTCTCTCTCTCCTTTGACTTGGTGCAATGTTATCTTGCAAGTAAACTCCTCTCATCATCTAAAATCCTTCTATTTGTAACATGGTTTTCAAAATCGGACCGGACCAGAAAAACTGGGAACCGGTCAGGTGACCAGTTCCGTTTTTCTCCAAAATTAGATTTTTTCCAAAACCTATTATTTTGGTCAGCAAACCACTGACCCGTTTGAACAGTTTTGACTGTTTTTTTATTTTTTTTGTTAGAATGGACCGATTGTTTGGTTTAAACGGTTGGACCGTTCAATCTGATAACTGGACCCCTGACCGGTTCAGTTTTAAAAACCATAATTTGTAAAGGGTATTGGGTCGGGCCGAGGATGCTATGATTGATGATGCAATGAATGGAAATTCTGCATTAGATTTGTTCACGTGAGGGATGTTGTGATCGACTAAAGATGTAATATTGGGGATAATGCAATTGATTGGTAGGTTAAAATTCTATGAAGGAATATCTTTAATCGATTGAGTTGTCCAGATGAAGGTATACTTCTCATTGCTTTTAATTTGGTAAAACTCGCTACTGCCATCTCTTTGCTCTTAATATAGTTTCTTCATTTATTATTGATGGAGGGTGATTTCATCCGACGTAAATGATAACTCAGCATGATAGATTGGCCGCAACTTGGCGTAATGGGCTCGTTGAAACCATAGCAGAATAACTCGCCACAAGACAGCTTGCTACAGAACGGCTTGCTGCAAGGCAGCTCGCTACGAAGGAGTTCGCTACAAGGGAGCTCGCTACAAAGGAGCTTGCTATTAAGCGACCCGAAGTCTTCGGGAAACTTCTCATCCAACAAGACCGTGCCTGTCAAGACTGCTCCCACGTCTCTTGTCTGACGGCGCAGCACATGCCAGTCCAGAGGATTGCGCCCATGTCTCACGTCAGGCAGCGTGGTACACGTTGGCTCTGCATAACGTCTCTCAACTGATAGGACCGTACTCTGCGACGGATACCTGCACCAATCAAATCAGCCTGGCGAATAACGGCTGTAGCAGAGGATCAAAGGCGGTTACACCCGATTTGACAGAACATCAGTATATAAAGGTCCCGATTTCCAAGGGGCAGAAAAAACTTCTACGAATTGATTTCGCGCTATCTGCACTCTTAGCTCTCATTGTATTCTCTGCAATTCTCTCTCAGAGTTCTAACTTGACCGTCGGAGTGTTCCCGTCGGGCGAGCTCCTCGGGAATCCTTCACTGTCTTCTCCATCTCAGGTACTGTTCGTTGCCAGTTAGGAGCCAGGCCACCGCCAGCTAGGAGTGACCGGATGCATTATATCATTTGGCGCCGTCTGTGGGAACGCTTCAAAAAGCCTTCCACTAAAACTTTGTAGACTTTAGTTCTCATGGCTTCCTCCAGCAACGCAGGACGCAGTGCAGCAATGAACACCGCCGGGGAGCAACTCCAGGTCCCGGCGGTGTGAATTGGATAGTTCACCGTCCCCCTCTCCGCGGATGGAGTTCCCATTTTAAACATGCCTCAAACAATGGCACCCGTGAATGTTCCACTCCCTTGCAGGGTTGGAACAACCTTCACCGAACCCTCCCTTGTTCTTCCGGCGACCGCCCAAAACTAACTTGAAGACTTGGTGCAATGCAAGCAAGCTATGCAAGCTCAGATGCAACAGGTCCAGCAATTCCAACTATATCAGCAGCAAGTGCTGCACCAAGTTTCTCAGCATCACTATCAGCAGCAGTTTCCTCCGCTGCCTCAGACCCAACAGTCGCTTCCTCCTCGACATCCGGCCGCCAACAAGTCAGGCCTCGCCGTCAGAACGAACGTCCTTCTCGCCGGGGATAGACCTCTAAGACCCAGAATCCTCTCAAGAGTCAAGTCTCATCCCACGGGAGGAAGGAAAGACCAGTTACCCCTGTATCGCCGCACGCAGTCAGGTCGAGAGGGTCTCAACTTACCAGGCCCGCATCACCTCAGCTTTCCGAGTTCGTGGCCCCGCTTGTGGAGAACCTATTCGAGGTCTTGGCCGCAGACTCCAGGCAAGATCTCTCTATCCGTAGCCATCACCAGCAATCTGTCCCCCTCCCCGCAAAAACTGTGCCCGACAATACCGAGGCCAGCAGCACCAAGGCGGAGTCCGCAAAAAAGCAGCGGAGACGTCGTCGAGCTCGCCGAACTGCAACGCACAATCTGCCCGAGCTCAAGGGTAAGGAAGAGGTAAGCTCGGGCGAAGTGAAAGCCACTCCGCTCCTCTCTGTACCATCCCCTCTGTCTCCAGAACTCTTGGCCGTCCCAATGCCCAAGGACTTCAAATTACCTCCCCTGGACAAATATGACGGATCATTCGACCCGAATGATCACGTAGACGCCTTCCAATCACAGATGCACTTGGCAAGGGCCAGTGAGTCCTGCACGTGCGTGGCTTTCTCCACCACTTTCAAAGGAGTAGCCCGCACATGGTACAGGAACCTGGCGCCCGGGTCAATAAGAAGTTGGGTGCAGTTCATGCAAGTCTTCACTTCTCATTTCATCACCAGCAAACGGTGTCCGAGAACACAGGAGAGCCTCCTTGGCATAGTCCAGAGGGAAGGAGAATCTATTCGAAGTTACATCAAGCGGTTCAATGACGCTTGTTTACAGATACCCGACCTAGACCCCGCAGTTCGGCTTACCGCGACCAAGAGAGGCATCACGCACAAAGAATTTTAGTGGCACATGGTTGTTAATCGGCCCAAGACAGAAACCGAGTTTCTTAAGCTCGCGGACCAGTTTATAGGGACGGAGGAGGAAATCAACCAGAAGGGTGAGCAGGTCCTTGAAAAAAATAAGGGGAAGAAGCAGGCACTTACCACCATGCAGTGAGCCGATGCCAGTTTGGCGAGCTGCCTATGGTGCATCCCGGTCTAGTCCGCGACCTCCTCATGGCTAACTGCCAGCTGGCTCTTCCGCGTGGCCACAAGAAACTTGGTGACGCTTACGTCCCTCCCCTCCGTAGGGAACCGCGGGAAGACGGTGGGACCGGACCGCGCGGCCGGAGGGTACTGCTCCCGGGGTGGAACCTCTTCTTCTTCTTCGCCGCCTCCCGCGGCTACTCCCTCGAATGGCACAGGTGGGACTTCTGGCGGCAGAACAAAGGCTGGGTCCGCAGCCTCGAACTCGGCGGTCTCAAAGGTGGACGCTTGGTCGGGGCGCGATCTCTTTGCCCTATGCTTCTGGTTGCTTGATAGCAGACGACGTGCATCTACACCAGACATGTTGGCTGCAAGAATCACAAGGCATTAGTCCA
>NW_010729125.1:2627454-2647555 GCF_000365185.1 Nelumbo nucifera
CAACGAAGGCGCCGGCGAAGTCGCCGAACTGCCACCCGTGTCCTGCCCGAGCTCAGAGGTAAGGAAGAGACGAGCTCGGACGAGGTAAGAGCTGCCCCGTTTCTCTCAGTTCCTTGCCCCCTCGAATCAGAACTCCTGGCGGTCCCCTTGCCCAGAGATTTCAAGCTCCCACCTTTGGACAAGTATGATGGGTCCTTTGACCCCAACGACCACGTTGATGCTTTTCAGTCCCAAATGCACTTCGCCAGGGCCAGTGAATCGTGCATGTGCGTGGCTTTCGCCACCACCTTCAGGGGGTAGCCCGCACTTGGTACAGGAACTTGGCCCCCGGGTCGATAAGATGCTGGGCCTAGTTCGTGCAGGTGTTCACCGCACACTTTGTCACTAGCAAGCGGTGCCCCAGAACAGAGGAAAGCATCTTCGGAGTAGTCCAGAGAGAAGGAGAATCCATCCGGGGCTACATCAAGCAGTTCAATGAAGCGTGCTTACAGATACCGCGGTTAGACCCCGCGGTGCAGCTCGCGGCGGCCAAGAGAGGAGTAACGCACAGAGAGTTCAAATGGCACATGGTAGCTAACCAGCCCGCAACCATGGCCAAATTCCTCAAGCTCGTGGATAAGTTCTTGAGAACAGAGGAAGAAATGAACCAACGGACCAAAAGCGGGAACGAGAAAAGAAAGAGGGAAGGCGAGCCCTCCAACCCAGTCGACAGAAAAAACCCGGCCCGGGAGCCGAAGCCGAACCAGTCATTTCGAGCTCCCTTAGCAGTTCGGACGGATTACACACTGTTAAACACGAGGTGGACCGAGATCTTAATGACGATCAAGGACGCCCCATACGTAAAGTGGCCACCTTGCCTAAAGGGAAATCTGAACGAGAGAAATAAAAATTTGTACTGTAGTTTCCATAGAAACCACGGTCATAGTACCGAACAGTGTAATAATCTCCGAGATGAGATAGAGGGACTCATCCGTCGCGGATACTTAAGGAAGTTTGTACAGCATGATAATAATAATAACAATAAGGTAGGTCGGCAAGGGGAGCACGGAAAGGATGCCCCCGAATCTAGCAGCAGACCAGCCGAACCGTTGCAGCGACAGCCTTTGGAAGAGAGGCTAGTTCGGGGAACCATCCATGTAATTGTGGGAGGTTCGGTGGTAGCAGGGTGTACTTCGGCAGCGGCCCAGACGTCAGTTCGCGAAGCGGCCCAAGAGGAACAGAACCCCCCAAAAAGACCAAAGACTGAAGAGCCGATCTTTTTCACGGAAGACGATGCGCGAGGGGTCCACTACCCCCACGATGATGCGCTTGTCATTAAACTAAGGATCAGCGACTTCGAGGTCAGGCGCGTACTCGTGGATTCGGGCAGCTCGGCGGACATCCTCTTCAAGTCAGCATTTGACCAGCTACCATTATAGAGGAGCGAGCTGAAGCCCGCGAACACTCCTCTGGTGGGTTTCAGCGGAGAGGAAGTCAGGCCCCTCGAAAAAATAACAGTACCTGTGGAAGCCGGCACATGGCCTTGTGCGGTCAGACTCAACCATGATTTCCTGGTGGTCATGACCCCCTCCCCATACAATGCCATAATAGGGCAGCCAATTACGCATATCCTGCGGGCAGTGGTCTCCACATACTATTTGGCAATGAAGTTCCCTACAGACTTCGGTGTGGGGGTAGCGCGGGGCGACCAGCTCGAGTCCGCAAGTGTTATGCTGCCGCCTTGAAGGGAAAAACCAAGGTGGCCGACGACCTTGAACTGGAGCGGCCTACGGAGCAAGGCGAGGAACGAGCTTCGCCCACAAAGGAAACAGTCGCAGTCCCGACTTCGGCTACAGACCCAACTCGCACACTACAGATCGGTGCTTCCGTCGAGGAACCACTATGAACTGAGTTGGATCGACCCAGCATTCTCAATACGTGGCAAAGGCAAACAGCTCGACACAACAGCGCACCCAGGGCGCAAGCACCAAAGGGAAGAAACCAGCAGTCCGAACTCCCTACGAGGAGCCCGACCTCCCTACTAAGAGCTCGAACTCCCTACTAAGAGCCCGAACTCCCTACGAGGAGCCCGAACTCTCCCTTAGGCCCTGAGCCACACAAGACAGTGACCCGAACTGGCCTGCCTAATGGCAGTTCGGGACACTCCCCTATCCGAACTCAAGACTTCACCTCGTTCGCCACTCCAGCACTTCGCCTCCAGGACGCCGAACTGAACAAACGTACCATACCTGACACCGAGGAGGTCCGTATCCAAGGGTGGCACACCTAACTGACTTGGGATTTGACGCTTGACAACCGCACTTCAACGGTCACCTACCACCGCCACCTGCCACCGTCATCGCTAGTCGCAAAGACGGCTCCGACAAAAGGGAGCAGTGGCGGTTTTGTGCAACAGAGGGGATGACACCCGAACTGGCAGGAGACCAGAGGTAATCATATCCGACCTGACAGAAGCTTAGGAGTGAGTGCACAATGTGGCTATAAAAGGCTCCCTACCCCCAAGAACAAGGTACGTGAACTTTGCGCCATCTGGTTTTATCTTGCCTAAAAATTCTAACTTGAGCTTTGGAGCATTCATACCGGGTTCCCCCCGGAGCTTCCCCATCTTCTCTGTTTCAGGCTCCCTATAGCTCCGTTCAGAGGCAGGGTCGTTGACAGCTAGGCCCAGTCGGATTGCGCACCATCAGGTTCCTTATGCCTGAAGTAATGATCCTTCATTTCTAATAGAAGATAATATTACGGAACAACCTTATTTTGTAGTGGAGACAACACTGCTTGAGAAGAATGGATTTGATTCCAGTGGTTCATCTCAATCTTTCAATGTCTTGGCTAGTAGTCCTTGCCCCAAAACCTTGATTGTGGAAAACCTTTTTTTGTTATAATTTTATTCTTAAATTTGGGTGTTATATTATTTTTATAACTTGTTTATTTTATTAACAATTAATTTCAAACGTATAGGTTGATTGTAATCAAGTACACACAACATTTGAGAGAGGAAGAAGGTAAGAACATGATGTTAAGCCTAAGACACCCAACACACTCAAGGAGGCAGTAGACCTTATAACAATCGATGAGCCATCACTAGTGAACGACTTACATACACCCCAATCTTAAATATCATTATAGATAGAAGAAGACATGGACATAGGAGTAAATCCGACCTATAGAAGTTGGGGTTGAAGAAGCGCTGATCTTCTATAATTGTAAGAGTTGGAATTATAGAAAGTTAACAAAGTTGTTATATCCATTGTTCTTAAATATTGTAACTAAGGCTTTTTTTCTATGGTGCTATGTTTTGTTATACTAATTGGTTTCTTCCCCCTCTATTTACATATAGGGATTTTCTTTTTTCATGAATGAATTATCCTTGTTTCCCTTTTTGTCATCCCTATGTAGTCTAATTTTATAGATTGATTGTAGGATTATACGAACTGTGTTCTTGTGGAGGAGGGCTAGAAAGTTGGTTGAAACTGCATCCTTTTTAACAATACAATTTGTTTTGATTGGGCTCTTGATTAGCTTTTCTAGTTGACCATTGAAAGGACTTTTCTAACTATCCAATTATGTAATCAAATAACAATGCTATAATTGAAGTGGAAGCAATAGTAATATAATAATCTTTATCATAAATCCTGTTTTCTCTTTCCACTTTTATTAGATTTAGTGTTTGTATTCTAATATTAAATCATTTTATGTTTTTTAATAATGTACAAAAATGTAGGAGAACGGTGGCAACATGTTCAAAACAATACATCATATGTGCCTTTAATGTGTTACTACGATGAAAAAGTTAAAAGGGTAATAGCAATAATCCTAAACATGGTTTTTAAAAACGAACCGGTGATCAAATCGGTCAGGGTCCGGTTACTGGTTCGAACGGTCTGACCGTTTGATCCGAACAGTTCGAATGGTTAACCGGCCGGTTCAACAGTTTGCTGACCAAAATCAACCGTTTTGGGGGAAAATACGGTTTTGGAGGAAAACAGAATCGATCATGTGACCGGTTCCCGGTTTTTTCGGTCCGACCATCCGGTCTAGTCCGGTTTTGAAAACAATGATCCTAAATGTCTTGAGACATACCGAGGTGGATTAAGTTATTATGGGCATTAAATGAAGGGTAGTTTGGTCTTAAAAAAATTAAAAACCTCTCCCACTTACTGTTTTTGTAATTATTTTGAAAGCATAATTGAATTTGCCAAATTGGGTCATCTAGGTCATCTGGGGAGTGTTCAACATGAGTTGTTTTTCTTGTTGTTGGTTCCAAAAACAAATAAAAACCATCTAATTTAAAAACAAATTGTTTCTCAAGATAAAACACAAAATATATTATTGGTTGTGTGTTTGTTTTCTGTTTTCTGAAACAAAAAACTTGTTCTTGAATCTGGTTACAAAAACATGTTTTCATCTAATTATTCAACTTCATGTTCCATAAATCATGTAATTTCTATACTAAAAAAAATTATTTTTGTTTTAAAAACCAATATTTTGTTAGTTCCAAAAACATGTACTATTTTTTTGAAACAAAACCAACTTATTTTTCATTTTGAAAACAAAAACAGAGTTGAAAAACATGTTTTTGTTTTTTTTTGCTGATGTAGCGATTCTAAAAACAAGTGAAAACAAAAACAACATTCATGTTGTAAAACGCTCCCATAATATGCAAAAAGGCCTAATATTAAGTATATATAAAATTTATTATATATGATGTATAATGTAATATATTATAATATAAAAATATTGTATATTTAAGAATATGTATTATATTATATTGCGGCCGGTCTGGATTTGAAATATTGGGCCCAAGCCCGGCCCAGAATTTTCTGGGATTAATGCAGGGGCCGGGCCAGGCCGGATTTGCACACGAAAACCTGGGCCCAGGCTCGAAAATGTAAGGATTGGGCCGGGCCAAGAATGTCAATAAGCACCCCTATTTAAATTATATGTTTGGTTAGCACACTTTTTTATGGTAGCAAAGCAATAAATGGTTCCTATCTACACTGCTCCACATACTGAGTGGATGGAATACAACTGAGAATTAAAACTTCTATTTTCAACGTAGAGATTGATCATTGTCGGCAGTTCTGTCACCCCATTAAGGTGGGTATGCAGTTCGGCAGTCGTTCCGACTCCGAGGGACACCAGGAGTATGATATCAAGACAAAAGCTCCACGATGCCGTAGACTTAATCTTTGTTCGTGTTGGAGACGATGGTTACTCTCGTTTGTTACTCAAACGTTGTCGAACCAGAAGTGTTGATCGAGCCAAGAGATTGCAGTCACGCATGGGTCCTCATTCTGAAGCAAACGCCACAGCCTTTCACAATCGTCTACTTTATCTTTACGCCAAGTCTGGAAAAATATCAGATGCTCAGAAGCTGTTCGAGAAAATCTCCTGCAGAGACGTGAGAACGTGGAACATAATGCTTTCCGCGTACTCCAAGTCGGGTTTTGTTAAAGAGCTGCAGACACTCTTTAATCAAATGCCTGCCCGTGACGCCATTTCATATAATACGGTAATTTCAGGCCTTGTGGGAAATGGTGGTTCTAAGAATGCTTTGGAGCTATTTATTAGAATGCAAAAAGAAGGATTCGAACGGGATCAGTATACGTATGTGAGCGTTTTAAATGCATGTTCACAATTATTGAATTTGAAGTGTGGGCAGCAAATACATGGACAGCTTATTGTTGGCAATGTAAGAGGAAATCTTTTTGTCTCAAATAGTTTAATTGATATGTATGCGAAATGTGGCAAGATTGATAATGCTCGGTGGTTATTTGATCAAATGGTTGACAGGAATGTTGTGTCTTGGAATTCGATGATCTCAGGTTATTTGAAAAATAAGGAACCAGAAAAATGCTTGGATTTGTTTCATAGCATGCAGCTCTCAGGTGTCAAGCCTGATTTGGTTACAGTGTCTAGTGTTCTTGGTGCTTATCTACAAAGTGGACTGATAGAAGATGCTACTAGGATATTTAAAGAGATGAAGGAGAAAGATAGGGTTTCTTGGACAACAATGATTGTTGGTTATGCCCAAAATGGAAAAGAAGAGGATGCTTTGGTGTTATTTGGCAAAATGTTATCAGAGAATGTCAACCCAGATGGTTTCACTATCTCAAGTGTGGTTAGTGCATGTGCTAGGTTAGCCTCTGTGGATCGTGGAAAAGTAGTTCATGGGAAAGCGATTCTTATTGGAGTTGAGGCTGAGTTGCAGGTGTCAAGTGCCCTCATTGATATGTACTCCAAATGTGGAGAGATTACAGATGCTTCAGCTGTTTTTGATATGATGCAAGCTCGAAATGTAGTCTCTTGGAATGCAATGATTGTGGGTTGTGCACAAAATGGACGGGATCAAGAGGCTTTAGAGCACTATGAGAGGATGTTACAGGAAAACTTGAAGCCAGATAATGTTACCTTTGTTGGTGTCCTTTCTGCTTGTAGCCATATTGGTCTGGTTGAACATGGGCAGAGATATTTCCGTTCAATAAGCAAATTACATGGAATAACACCTACTTCTGATCATTATGTATGTATGATCAATCTCCTTGGTCGCTTTGGGTACATGAAAGAAACAGTTGATCTGATTAAAGGCATGCCTGATGAACCAAATTGCCTAATTTGGTCTACACTTTTATCTGTTTCTGCCATTAATAATGATATCAAGCATGCAGAGATGGCCGCAAGGCATCTCTTTGAATTAGATCCATTAAACGCTGGCCCTTATATCATGTTGTCAAACATGTATGCTGCCTCTGGAAGGTGGGATGAAGTGGCATCCATGAGAACTCTTATGAAAGATAGGAATATTCGGAAATTTGCAGCCTATAGCTGGATTGAGATTGATAAAAAAGTCCATAAATTTGTATCTGATGATCGACGTCATCCTAAAACAGGTCAAATTTATGAAGAATTGGATAGATTGATTCAGAAAGTGCAAGAAGCTGGGTTTACCCCTGATACAAGCTTTGTTCTGCATGATGTAGGTGAGGCGGAAAAGTTTGATTCTATCTGTTATCATAGTGAGAAACTTGCTCTTGCATTTGGATTGATCAGCAAGCCTCAAGGTGGGACATCCATAAGGATTGTAAAGAACATACGTGTTTGTGGTGACTGCCATGTGTTCATGAAGTTCGTGTGTAAGATTACCAAGCGACCCATCATCTTGAGAGATTCAAATAGATTTCACCATTTTGTAGGTGGAGAATGCTCTTGTAAGGATTATTGGTAATGGGAAAAGAAATATTAGTAACACTTGGATAACAGCTGCATGGTCAGCATGGGAAAGGAGGGCCTTTTGGGATGAATTATGTGATGCAATGTAGTGCAGAGAAAGGTTCCTCTAAAGAAAGTTTTGGAGAACAGGAGTATACTGATAAGTGGGCCCTCTAAAATGTTCTAACATGGTTGTTCAGCTTCTTGATTGGGGGTAGATGTTTAGAGTTTTGATGATTGAGCAGTTATGATAATTTGATTGAAGAATCTGTTGAGAGTGTTACGGGCCACATTGGTCCTGATTTGTTTGAGAAACTGGAATTTCATCTGGTAAAGATTCTGCTCATTTCCTGAATTTTGATACTGCAGTCTGTTCTTCATTTTTTATCTTCACAGCTCAATTATGTGTATATTACAGGATGATGTACTGAACAAGGAGGTTGTAAATAATTTGAACTCACTCCCCTCTCTTTTGATAACAATGCACCTGACATCTTGGATCTGATTGGTTGTAACTAATGATTATTGGATTGGAAATACCCACTTTTGGAAAGGAATGTAATTGGATTGAGATTGAATTAGATTAAAATCTTATCCATTGACAGCCCTATTCATTAGGCATAAGAGCCTTACTCCAATCACTCCTCAATCCTTGGTCGTGCCATATATGACCAAGTAATCAAATGATATTTCTTCTCATCTTTTAGCCCATCAAACATAAAATGTACTCTGATTCTTCATCCTTGGAAAGATAAGTTTTCTTTCGGCCTGCATGTTATAGTTTTGATTTTCTTCTTTTATTGAGCACTTTGATCTATGCCTTGGTGTAATTTCTCACCAATATTGACCTTTCTTTGAGCCTTTGCTCCTCACTCTTGGGAACCAATTGAAACTTAAACCTCAGAAGGCCCTCAAGAGAGGTAGAGATTGCTGAAATAGCAAGTCTGCTTAACTACTGTAACAGAAAAAAATTCTTTTTAATTCTCTTAGTGAGGTTTACATCTCTCCTGCTACCCCTGACCAAAAGATTTGGAAACTTAATCCTGCCAGCAAGTTCTCCACTGACTCCTGCTTCAATTCTCTAGTGTTGGAAGATCAGGGTTTACCTTTTCCTGTCAAAAAGGTTTGGTGTTCACAAATCCCTCCTAGAGTCTCATTTTTTGTGTGGGAGGCATGCCTAAAGAAATTAAGCACTTGTGGTATGATTCAGAAAAAGCTCAAAGGTTGATTGTGTATCTCCCCCCACGTTTGCCCTCTTTGCCTCAGTAATGCAGAGACAGTTGAACACCTCCTCCACTCCTGTTACGAGGAAGGTTTGGTTTATTTTCTCAACTTAGTGGGTTACAGCTGGGTGTTTCTGGAGTAGGTTGTGGACCTCTAGCAATGGCAAGGCAGAGGATTAGGAAAAAGAGGAAGGCTGTACTGGAGTACAGTGACTCATGCATTGCTGTGGGGCATTTGGGATGAAAGAAATAATAGGATATTTGAAAATAAAGCTAGAAATGTCGAAGACCTGATTTCCTACATTATTTTATGTAACCTTTGGGTGGTTAATTCACAAGTGTTCAAGGGCTTATCCTTAAATGATCTTCAAAAGAATATAATAGAAGCCCTCTACTCTTCCCCAAGGAGTGTTTGTAAATCATAGACATTATTCTAGAGAGGAGGGATGGCACTTAGCTTTGATGGTAGTGCCCAAAGATCTATAGATCAAGCAGGAATGGTGGTGTAATACGAGGGGGAAGGGGGAATATCTGCTGGGCTTTCAGCAATCCGATTGTTAGGCATGTCCTCTCTAATCATCGAAGGTGATTCTGCTAATACAATAGAGTGGTTAAGGGAGAAGGAAGGAGGGCCTTGGAACTAGCGTACTTTCTGGATGCAGCTAGAGATGTCCTGGATTCAATGTATGTGAAATTGGTTTGAATTCCTAGGGAGCTAAACACTGTTGCTGATAGCCTAGCAAACTCAGGGGCTTTTAGAGAAAATTCGTTTAGTGACAGTACTTTGCTTTTGTAGTTCTGCCTCAGCCTTTTCAGGCTGTTGTACATCATCTCATGTACCCTAAGTAATCACTTTTGGTGCCTTGGATTGATTATCCATAATGAAAGAGAAGTTAAAGAGGATGTTTACCATAGAATTAGAGCAATTTGATTGAAGCGAAGAGGTGCATCCAGTGTGCTGTTTGATTGGCATGTAGCAATGAGACTAAGAGATAAATTTTACAAAATAGTTGTAAAACCCACATTACTATGTGAGGCAGATTGTTGGAAACTGAGAAAATTTTGTTCAAGAAAATGAATTTAGATGACATTTAGGATGTTTAGATAGCTCAGTGGCAAGACTGGAAATGACAGAATCAGAAATAAGTAGATTAGAGAGGATTTAAGAGTATCTCCAATCAGTAACAACAAGGTGAATGAAAAGTCAACTGTGATGGTTTGGCCATATGCATAAACGACCAAGGACTGCACCAGTAAGGAGAGTATGGGGCTCTAAAAGAGCAAGGGAAAGACCGAAGAAAATGTGGTTTAGTGATAAGAAATGATCTAAGGGCTTATGATTTGAAAGAAAGCATAGATCTTGATGGAGCACAATGGTGGGATAGGATTCATATATCCAAAACCTCAAGATCGAATTGAGTTGAAGACCAGATTTTAGAATTATGATACCGAGGAAACTTCAATCCTGTTATAATTCATGGGAGTGATACACTTGATAAGGGTTCAAAAGCCATCTCAAATAATCACTCCTTGTATTCAACAATAGAAAATAGCTGTGTCAGATAGCCGGATTGTTAGGCAGTGTATGCCCTTATCTCCAATCAGATTGATGTACATCATTGACATTTATTATAAATGAATAAAGTACATAGTTGATTCATGTTATTATGGTGTGTTTTTGTGTAATACCCTTAAATTGGACACTTGAGAGACTCGTGTTAGTTTAGAATCTTCATAGCCATTGGATAGACCTGGGGAGGTTTATCCTGCCAAGATGACACTAATGTGCTGCCAAGTTGGTTGGGGTGGCTTGTCTCAGCTGCCAGGGTGAAACCTGAAGCACATGTAGTGTGGGTTTGTTTGAAACTCTGAACCGGACCATTTTCCAGTTGTACCCTGGACCTTGGAGATAGATGGGCAAAATTGGAATGTTACACCTGACCCCTAAACTCGATTATGGTACTATTCTAGGTGTCAGATTGGGCTGTCTTTGATATGCCAATCAGTGAAATCCTTAGCAGGGGTCAAAACGTGGGTATGTTGGGATAGTCTAAGAATTCACCTGAGTGGGTGATCATAGTGATAGGATCAGCCCCTTTGTCGGACAAAGGTAATGATCGGGGATCCACTCTCACTGATGGAAACCTAAACTACCGATAATTGATTTCAAACTTGTTGAGATTTGTTTTTGTAAAATATATTTATATAGAGATATACATATATATTATGGTTTCACAAAATGTTTGCAAAAGGTTTTAATTCATGAGATCCATGTGAGCAGAGAGTGCAACACTGTACCTTGCAGCCGAGGGAGAGGTCCTCTCTTGTCGGCCATTTAGGGAGGTTAAGTGTAAGACCATTTAGGGATAGTAAACCTGATGGGCTAATCTCACATCTGCCCACAGTCCTTGGGCCTTCATAAGATGGCTTAACCCAAGGACCATTTAGTGTAAATGTTGGGCCCATTAAGAGCCCATACTGATGGATTCAGGGGTTCACTGTATTCGACAGTGAATTCGGTCAGGCCTTGTAACAGAGGTTGGGCTGAACCCATGTGGCTTATGTGGAGATCAATGCTAGGGTCCAACGCCATACAAAGAATGCCAAGCTAGCCAACACTTAAAGGAAAATGAGCCTGAAAGCTTAATGGGCCTAAAACCCAATTTGAACTGGATCAGCAGAAAAGGATAGGAGGATAACTCTTATCCACTTAAAGAGTCCAGATCCAAATAGAGATTTGGAGTAGGAAACTTCTAATTTGATTAGGAGAAGTTGATCCTGATCTGTAGATAAGATAAGGGATAAGCCTTATCACTTAAAGAGTCCAGATCCAAATAAATATTTGAATCAAGAAACTCCTAATCAGATTTGGAGGTTAACTGTTTAAGGATTATATATAAAGAGGAGGGCGAATTGGAAAAAAGGTTACACAGTTTCACAGTTTTCTGCATTCAGTTCTCTTTCCCTTTGCTCTTGCTGCCCTATCCTATTTGATCTCCAGTTCTTGGAGTGATCAAGATTGGATCTTGATATTGATTCTTGCTGGAAGAGTCAATCTTGAAGCCGTGCTCACATCCCTGCTTGATTCTTGCTGAAGAATTGGGGTTTTTGCTAAAGAATCTATCTCCTTGTTGATCCTGCCTCACCCTAAGCTATGTCATCTTTATTGGAGGAGGGATTTGGCAATCTTTTTGGGCGTGAACACCTACATTGGGAGGAGTTTCTTGCGTGGATTCCGTATCAGGTATATCCCTCCCTTAATCTTGGTTTTAGATTTGGTCCGGTTTGTTTCAAGAACAAACCTTGAAAAATGTAGTTTTTCTAAAACAGGGAATAGGATTCCCGGAAGGGAGAAAGAATTTTTTGAATTTTTGCCCAGCCATCCTGCATGGTTCGGCCATCCATATGATGGATCGCCCTTCACTTCACAGATCTGAATGTACAAGGCAATGGTTATCCCACAAAAGATGCTGGATCACTCCACCTCCTTCAGACTATGTTACATGTGCCAAAATTTCCAAGTGTCATTTCCCATATGTTAATTTATCCATCAAATACTTATTTGTTTCTGGAGTGTTTGACATAATAATAATTGGGTAGATGTTATCTGATGAAGATTGATTTTTGGCGTGTGTGATATCGTAGATAGAGTTTGCTAAATTTCAGCTCCACACCCCTGGTGTTGTCACTTTATTTTATGGGTATTCCATTAATCAACAATAATTTTGTGAATGAAAGTGAATCACAAACTTTTTTTTAGTTGCAGTTCAACAGATTCCTCATTCATTTTGCTATTTATAGCAAATAGTCCAGTGATTGAATTGTGGATTTTAACATGATTCAATGTTTGCAGGGCTAAGCATGGCATAGGGGAGATGAGGATAACAGTGAAAAGCATACGTGACAAACCACTTGTGTTCGTTTCTTCTGATTGCCAAAGGAGTGATCCCTTATTAAGTTACGGCATGACAAATATGGTAGGTGTACTGGAGCACATTTTCTCATTCTCTTGAAAATAAAATTTATCATGATCATACAATTACTTGGTGTAAAATCTCAGGCTGTCAAGTGTGAGAGAATGGGTTTGAGTCTGAGAGCAGCCACTGCACAAAAAAAATGCTAAAGGTTAGGACTGTATCCGTCTACCTCTCCCAATACCCCACATGGTTGGCACCAAAATGTTTTTTGGTAAAAAAAAATTGATTGGCATATAGTTCAAATTTAATTGATACATTGTTGGCACCAACATTGGGTTTTGGCCTTTGGTGTACTTTCAAATTTCATTGATATTATTGCTAAATTTAATTGACATATAGTTCCTTCACTCCAGGATATGGCACTGAACAGAATGGAACGGCAAAACAGGATTCATGTAGCTGACCCCATATAGTTGGGACAAAGCTTATATGAATCATCATAGTCATGATAGTTCTTTAACTCTGAGTTGGAGGTGGAACTTGATGGGTCCGTAGGAAGCTATGGGAGAAATATAACAGCAATCTGTTACATTCAGATTTGTGAATTTTGTATACTTCCCTTTGTTTAACCAGTCAATAAATCATACATGAATATCATGATTTTCTCAGCCTTTTGTGTTGTATTCTGCTATTTATATCACACAGTCCTATTGATTTAAAACATGAGATGGAAGTTTCAGACTAAATCTTGGATATTAATATATGCTCCTGGCTCCTGCAATTAAAGTTCTTAAGTTTATCTTCTATTAGAGTATTTTATCCTCTATAGATCTAATCATATTAGTAGACCAATCATGAGAAACCATGTTAGCTTTATATATGAGGCCCATCAGGTTGACATGGCTGGTCATGATTGGCCCAGTAATGTTTGTTTTATTTTTCATTTGCTTTTTTAGTATTAATATATTACAGGGGTTCATAGGTGGAGACAGAGCAAGGTGCATATGAGGTTCACTGACCTTTAATCCTCTACTCTATCTTCAGATGTGGTACAAAACAAATTAGCTGGTACTCAAACACACTTTGAGCTTCTGGAAGAAAAAAAAAAATAAAAATAACGTTTATTTGTTTTTCATTTTCTTTTTTAGTATTAATACATTACAGGGGTTCATGAGGTGGAGACAGAGAGGTTGCACATCAGGTCCACTGACCTTCAACACTCTATTCTATCTTCAGATGTGGTACAAAAGAAATTAGCTGATACTCAAATACGCTTTGAGCTTCTGAAAGAAAAAAAATATATATATAAAAAAAAGGTTATTTACAACAATAACAATGATCCACCAGGGAAAATCTCTTTGGAAGTTACTTCTCTAAGAGTGTCAAACTGTCAGAGAACTCCACCTTAGATTCAGCCTCTGTTCCAGAACAAAATCTTTATTAATCTCCTTATACGCGCACCTTTGGGTAAGGGTGTCAATAGAATGGTTTTGGAGTGGACCCATCCTGTTCAAAATCAATTTGGACGGATTGGACGGACCAACAAGACATTGGATTGCACTTGGTTTGTCTGTAATAAATTTATATTAGATTGGGTTGGATTAAGCCAATATCTGGTCCATTGATATAAGATAAGAATATAGATGTCAATGGACTGGGTTTGGGTTGAAACCAATCTAAATTAAAAAGAATTTGAACAGATTAAACGGTCCAGACATCGAATTGGACCAGAACAAAATGATCCACAATATTCATTGAATTGGACCTGGTCCATTTGTAATGGACTCACATTGGACTGGATCGGATTGGATCAAATCCAGTCCAATTGACACCCCTACCTTGGGACACTGAGGCTGTGAGCTCTCTGGCAAGTACCTAATTTTCGTTCGCTGTCCTTGCTTCTGCAACTAGGTATCAACTTTTCTATAGATGCTTTCTGGATTCATCCTTGGCCATACAACCCATCGCAACTTCCTTGGATTTAGTAGCTTATCAAAATATATCTTGAACTTTTGTCTCCTCTCCTAGTGTCTCCACTGCACCAGAACTGTTGTCTTTGGGTGTCTCCATTGCATCAGAATCCTTTGCTGATGGGTGATTCACATTTTTGTTTGAATTCTGTTCATATACGATATTCTACGAATGTTGAAGCAGTTGGGTCACCATTCCATGAGAATTGCAGCAGTTGTTAAGTTTTTTGTCTGAGTTAGATATTCACCCAAACAATTAAATTTCTCCATTAAAAATTATCCATCTGCTTTCTAGTTTCTACTAAGTAGCAGGTCCCACTTTCTTAGATGGAAGGCATTTGGTGAGAAAACATTTCCTTGGCTCTACACACCCTCGAGGCACATTTTGGTTTTGGGTATCAACTATATGCATATAATGATATATAATTTATATTTTTACTTTATTAATATTCAAAAATAAAAATGGCTAGAACGTTCATATTTTTTAGGGTGAAATACTTAAGCTACTCCTAAATTATTAAGTGTTCTATGTGGATGATGAGGAGGAATCCGGATTTGCTTCTCACAGAATACACCTCACACTAATTTCTTGTTAATTTCATTTAACAAAAAAGACCATGTATTGTATGGGTTCCCACTAAGTAATTAATATAGGAAAAAATGCTACTGCTAATAGCACTGCGGTAATTTCCACAGTTCATTAAATTAAATTAAATGTATTATAACCCATTTAAATCAAAGCATTGCTGTAATTTCCACAATAATATTACGACCTATTTAAATTAAATTAAATGTATTCAACAAAGAGAAGAAGAAATTAACCAGTTGGATATTATTAATATAAAGGAAAAATCTATGATGCGGAAAAGATATAAAATATAAAGAGTTTAAATTAATCTGAGCCAAATGTTCCAACTTGCCATTGTTGAATTTGATGAATATGTTCACTATTTTTAAAACGTGGAGCAACAATACATGCCTTCAGATTGCTGACCCATACGTTGATTCTACGCACGCACCTTTCCGTGGGAAAGCTTTAACTACGCCGCGCGATGCACGGCGGGCTCATAGGGTTCAGTGCGCGGCGCGATAAACGGTGGATCACATGACATGAATTATGAATACATGTCAACACGAGAGCACACAGTAGAACGCTTGGTCAACGTCAATCCTCCACTCCACGGCATGGTTTTTAAAATCGCACCGGACGGTCAGACCGAAAAAATCGGGAATCGATCAAATGATCGGTTTCGTTTTACCCTATAATTATTATTTTGTCAAAAATTATTGATTTGGTCTGTAAACCGTTGGTTTAGATGATCAAATTGTTCGAACCGTCTAACGGTTTTAACCATTTTTATTTTTTTGTCAGAATAAATTGTCCGTTCGATTCAAACGATTGGATCATTTGACCAGAAACCGAACCCCTGACCAGATTATTGTCCAATTCGGTTTTAAAAACTTTACTCCACAATGTTGCTTATTTGATTAGCTTACTCGTTTATGTATATGATTTTTGACTGAGAAAGTCTTTTATCAAAACAATTTTTTTTTTGATGACTTTCGATCGAAGGGATTTGAATCACCAATTTGAAGGGACAGTCCCTTATATGGGATGATACATGTTGATTCCATTTCTTCTGCTTCAAATTTCATTAGTTTTTCTTTTCGTCATCATCAATTGGAGGAGATGACCCAAGTGATTAATTAGTTACTCTGCATTTTGTTCCTTTTAAAGCTAGAAAGAGAATCGGGCCCATTTTAGTTCCTTTTATTGACCAAAATATCCTTACTGTAGTGTCCATTTTCTAGGCGTATTGACAATAAGACCCTCAAGTGCATGGCAGTCACTTGTATTTCCTTAATACTCCCCAATTTGGCAACTGGGTACCCTTAATTTGAGGTTCTTAACTGATTGCTACAAGAATTAGGTCCCTGTTTGGTTAGCATGAATAGAGGTTTGGAATTGGAATCAGAGTGATTTGACGATACGAGCAATTTGGTTGGGTAGAATTGGAATTCTATTCCCATTTTTGGTGAAATGGCATTTCTTTATTTGAGGGAATGGCCATTCTTTCTCCTTCCCTTGAGAATGAGATCACATACCAGCTGATTCCAATTCTTATTCAAATTCCTATCTGAACCAAATAAAATATGGGAATAAACCATTACGATTTCAATTCCGACTGCAAACCAAATGAACCCTTGTATAGTCAGGGTCAACTTGTCACCATTATTATGAGCCTTTAATGTTTATGTTTGACAAGAATTAAAAAAGAGGGAATCCTTGTCATTAATTTACATATATAAATACCCCCTACATCCTCTATCATATCCAGCCACTGATCATCATCAACTGGCAAAAGAGAGAGACAAGGAGATGAAGATCTCTTTGATTGCTACATTCTTCTTCTTCTTCTTCCTGGGTTTTTCTTCCTTGGTGAAATCACAGACAGATTCTTGCACTTCTACTCTCAACCTTACTGGCATTCCCTTTCTTACAACTTCTCTTAGTTGCCAATCTGTTTGGAAATCTCAAGACTTTATCCTTAGAGTAAGTCCCTAACTTATTCCACCCTTGCATTACTTATCTTCCATTCCATTCTCATCATATATTGCTTGAATATTGTTGTATAAATAACACAAGGGAATATGTTTCAGTATGAACAGATTGAACCAAGTCTATGGAATTTCATTCTTTCGGCACCCAACACAAATTCTTATGTTGCCATCGGATTCTCTGACGATGGGAAGATGGTCGGATCTAGTTCGATAGTGGGGTGGGTTCCGGCTGCCGGAAAAGGAGTGATTAAGCAGTATTATCTTGGAGGGACTAGTCCGAAGGACTGTTTGCCAGACAAAGGGGCCCTAAAGGTTGCAAATGAGACCATTTTGTCTCAGTCATCGCGTTTGTACCTTGCCTTCCGATTGAACACTGATCAACCCAAGCCCAGGCTGATTTATGCGGTTGGGCCCAAAGGCAAATTGCCGTCTTCATCGAACTATTTACTCTCGGAGCACCAGTCAGAGACGTCGAGATTGTTGGATTTTGGGACAGGTGAGAGCCAATGCAGACCATGGTTTTCAAAACCGGACCAGACCGGATGGTCTAACCAGAAACACCAGGAACCGTCAGATGACTAGTTTCGTTTTACCCTAGAACTGTTATTTTGTCAAAAATCGTTGATTTGGTCAACAAATCGCTAACCCGGGGCAGTCGAACCATCCAATGGTTTTGGCCATTTTTTATTTTTTTTTTAATTTTTTTTGTCAAAACGGGCAGTCCATTTGATTCGAACGGTTGGACTGTTCAACCTAGGAACTAGACCCCTGACCGCTTCGTTGTCCGATTTGGTTCTAAAAACCTTGATGCAAACTAGATATTCAAGGGAGTAAGTTGAATTTTTTTTTTCATATTAATTACTTGAATTTTATATATATCATAGTTAAGATATAAATTGAAAATTAATAAAAGTAACAATATGACTAAAAATAAACTTAAATACTACGCACAGAAATTTAAATTACAATTACAATTATTATTATTATTATTATTATTATTATTATTATTATTATTATTATTATTATTATTATTATTATTATTATTATTATTATTATTATTATTGTGTTCCATTTCCGTCTTAAATAAAAATGTTTTTATTTTAACAATTATTTTTATTTAATATGATGATTATATAACATTAGAAATGCTTTGAAATGTCTTTGATAAAACTCTGTACTTTTTTATTTTTTTTGTGTTCAATCTTTCTTTTAAATATTTATTATTCAATTATGGCATCATGAATTTCCTTGAAAAGTTGGATCATTGACCCATCATTTAGAGAAGAAAATAGCTTTGCTTTTAGATTAGTTTTAAATTATATATTCTATCTACATTATATAAGTAATTTTTACTTATCACACTTAATTTTTGTTTGACATAATTAATATATAATAATTTTATATATTCTTTTGTTTACTTATACTTTTTTTATTACTTTTTAAATATTTATTATTTAACTATCATATCATCGATTAATCCATTTAACCTAAACCACTAACCCACGACAAAAAAAAAAGTTTGATTTCTAGGTTGACATTAAATTTTGTATTACATTTCCATTATTGATAAAATTATATCTTACGTATAATATTTATTTTTGTTCAATATAATGAATGTATAATATTATAGATGTACCAAATATTTTATTTTTTTATAAATATATAACATTATTTCTTCTGTACAACATTTATTTTGTGAATCTTTGTATTTTCTATTTTTAAAAATTTTACTATTTGATTATGACATCATTTCATTTCTAGGTTGATTTTAATCTTGACATTCTATTTTCATCATTTATAAAAATACTTCTTACATTTCATACTTATTTTTGTTTAGTATAATGAATATACAATATTAGTGACATGCTCGATTTTTCTTTTTTATTTTTTAGTATTATATTTTATTTATTTTATTTTTTATTATTTAATTATGACATTATTTATTAACGCATTTGACCCCAAATGGTTGAATTGCTTACCCACCACCGAGAGGAAGAGAATGGTTTTGTTTTCAAATTATTTATTTTTATATTATTAAAATTAATGTTGTGGATTTAATTAGTAGAATTTAATAATGAGAAAAATATATCTTAAATATAGGATTTAATAAGAGAATATACCTTAGATATGAGGTTTAATGAGAGATAATAGAAAAATAGTTTTACTTCCAATTGGTTTTAAATTTTATATTCCATTTCCATTATTAATAAAAAACATTTCCTATTTATCATCACTGTTTTCAACCTATTGTTGACCTGGCCGATTGAACCGTTCGAATCATCACTCGGCCTTGATCCTAGGTTTGGTTCTATTGAAACTCCTTATTTCAATTAAAAACCATCTAATCCAGGTGGTTCAACTATTGCCCTATTCGACCCAATAACCAAGTTACAAGTTGCGCACTTAATTATGTGTAAACTTTTGGAAGGCATAACTTTGCACTCAGATGTCTGTTTGGGGAAATCCTTTTTTTATTTTTTTTATTTTGAGTAACTTTTCAAGATCTATACGTCCTAAGGGCCTTAGGTGCCTTGCCTTGCTATTTTCATGAAAAGAAACCATTTTTTGGCTACAAATTGAAATTTTAATATTTTTTTTTATAAATAAAAAATTAAGATCTGAATTAGAAAACATAAATAAATGTAACATAATACATGTATAATACATATATTATATGTCGTAAAACATAATTATAAAATATATGTAAAACATAATTATATTATTTATTGATAAAATATGTATTTTACATACACACATATAGTGTTGACGTAGAGTGATTTGACTCGTTTGACCTTGATTGTTGAACTGGTGACTTATGACCTGAAAGCAAAAGCGTGTTAGTTTTTAAAACATTGTTTATCATACTGATTATTGTTTCATATGTCAAATATATGATGTTAAAAATGTTTCCATTTTTTTAATTTCTATATTTTTTGCATTTTATATATTTTTGAATTTTATTATTTAATTGTGGCAACATGAATTGACCCATTTGACCCAAATGTTTTAATTTCTTACCACCACTTAGATGAAAACACTATTTTTTTCCAGGTAGATATTAAAAGTATAAGTTTTTTATGTTATTGAAATTATTAATTTATTATGTATGGATTTAATTATAGAATTTAATGATGAGAAAAAACACAAAAAAAACCTTAAAATATATGATCCAATGAAGGTGAATGCAAATTAATTCCTTAAGTGTTGGATTTAAAATGAG
>NW_010729125.1:2653530-2689688 GCF_000365185.1 Nelumbo nucifera
AGAGAATTGAACCAGAGAAGAGGTTTATGGGTAAGAGGGTTAATCGGGGTCGTGATAATATACATATATATACTATAGGTCAAATAAATACTATATATAATATATTTTACAATTTTTAATGTATTTCAATATAGTAAATGGATGATAAGTTTCTTAAATTTTAAATCAAATGATTAAGTTTTAACTCTCTTAATTTACATTTTTTTTTAAAATATGTGTAATAAAATACTATGTACAATAAAGAGTCATTAATTAACATAAGTAAAGAGGTGAACTACTAGTAATTAAATAATAGATGAAAATAAGAGGTCATGAGTTCAAATTTTGTTAAACATGTTTTAAAATTTCAATTATTTAAGAACTCGGGTGGTTTCATGGAACTGATATTGATTCATTAATTTTCCAGTCAGTCAGTTTTCACCAGTGCAAATACAGTTATTGGGGTGTGGCCGAACCGGCCAGGGTCTTAGGTCACGATTCAACTTGTCTGACTAACCGGTCCAGTCCGATTTCATAAACACCGGTTTTTTACAGATAATTTGGAGTGAACTTTTTATGTAAACAAATAGTAGTGGTCAGCAATTGGTTTCAAACTCAGATTTCCTATTCACTTTTCTCTGCTTACAACCTACCCACAATACAATACACTGCAACTGCAACATCTCACAATACAAGATGGTGATGTATGATTGCAATTCATGGCCAGTGTGGGTAGAAACGTAGTGGATTTGGTTGGTTTCTTATGGAATGAAATTAGCTTTCTATAATCAGTTGCTGATTTTATGTAAATGGGTCAGATATCACATGAAGCATAATCATCACTGTTATAAAAACTCTATCTACTGGCTAAAATTTGTGATTTGAAGAAGGAAAAATGGATAATTTAGGGGGCGTTTGTCAAATCTTTTTGTGTGGTCTTCTGGAGTTTTCAAAACATAGTAATTTAGAATTGTGTGACACAATTAAAGAACTAAAATGAACAAATATGCTTTTGGCATAGTAAAATCAAACAATTCCTTGGTTGACGATTACGATTGATGAAGAAAGCTTAAATTTTGTAAAGGCATATGAACTATATATTTACTGAGAAACAGAAACCACTTAAATACTTCAATAAAGAATAAATTAATATCGAATTAAATTTGCTCAATAAGGATCAATTTAATACGTGGTGAATCAATGGGTCCCCTATCTAATGGTCTGGATCGGCCAAACAATCCTCCACATGGCTGAAACAAGTTATTAATTAACTTGATGTAGGAAAGCTCTTTGCCATTTTCATATTACTGTTCAATGGGTCCTATACATATACATATATAAGACTCTAAGTCTCTAACCAACCAGGATACATTGAAAGAGTTAAATACAAGTCAGTATTTGTACAGATATGGGTCCTAGCTAGACAATAGCAAACCCCAGAAGGCCAGAAGGCCACCCATCTCAGAAGCAGTCTGAATTGACTAACCCATTCTTCTGAATAAGTAGGTCAACAACAGAAGATGGATTGCTCAACTATGAAGAATCTTTCCCTGTGTATTATTATATATAAAAGATACAAGGGCCCCATGTGAGATGCATCATTAGTTGTTGATGTTTGGCAGGAGATGAAGTTGATGTTATAACATACATAAACCAAGGCAATGCTTAGGCAGCTGGTATAGTTGGTTTGGTGTGCCCACACTTATCAGTCCTTCTATAACTTTTAAATAGAATAAACAAAACAAGATCCAATTGTGGCTTTAGAAACATATTAGGTTTCAACAGTTCAAACAATCACAGACCACTTGCTCTAATGCTCTCTGTGGAAGTTGGTATTGGAAAGTGGTCTCCTTGGGTCAATGGAAGATTACCAGTGCATCTAGCTTCTTTAAATTGAACACAATCCATTGTTTGGGAATCAGGAAAAGTAATCTTCCAAAGTCCAGACTGATCAGGAGGAGAGAAGAAACAAAAGAGATGGGGATGAAGACTCCTTTGGTTTCCAAGTTCTTCTTATTCTGCTTCATTGGTTTTTCTTCCTTATTGGTGAATTCACAATCAGATTCCTGCAGTTCTAATCTCAATATTGCTGGTATTCCCTTTGACACAACTTCTCTCAATTGCCAATCTGTGTGGAGTTCCCAAGATTACATCCTTAGAGTAAGTTTTGTATTTGTCAGTTATGGTCACTCCTGTCATGTACATTCTTATATTTACATTATATAACGTTGTTGGACACTTTTACAGTATGAACAGCAGGGACCCAGCCTATGGAATTTCATTCTCTCGGCTCCTAACACAAACTCATATGTTGCAATTGGGTTCTCTCCTGATGGAAACATGGTTGGATCTAGTTCGATTGTTGGGTGGGTTCCCAGTGACGGCAATGCAGTAATTAAGCAGTACTATCTAGGAGGGATGGATTCAAATTCTTGCACTCCTGATTCTGGGGACCTGAAAGTTGCAAATATGACCATTCTATCTCTGTCATCTCGTTTATACCTCTGCTTCCAACTAAACATTGATCAACCCAAGTCTAATCTGATCTATGCTGTTGGGCCAGAAAGTAGCTTACCATCTTCTCCTGACTATCTCTTGTCACAGCACCAATCAAAGACCACAGCATCTTTGATTTTTGTCTCAGGTGAGTGCAATGACAAAGGAAGGATTTGCATAAAAAATGATTTCACATTTCTCCATTTTCTTTTCTTCTGCATTTTTTGGTGGGTCAGATGGTTTCAATCATCTAATGGCGTTTCTTGTCACATATATAGTAGATCGGTTAATTAGGGTCTGATATGATATATAATTGGTCACTGATCAAAGCAACATACTATTCTTCTTTTGAGCTTTTGGCTTAGTTTGGAAAGAGTGCAAATACAAATAAGTATTTTGTATTCTAAACCTGTATTTGCACTGTACGTATTTGTAATTGTAGTCTTTCCATACTGAGCCTTAAATAAATACAAACAGTCATAAACTATCCAAGTTCCAGTTTGAGACGATCGACTCTTCATCTAACTCACCATCATTTGTATGTGTTGTTGGGTTGTTTTTGACAGGCAAGAGTACAACAACTTCGAGTACAACGCAAGTCACAGATTTGAGTCCAGGTGATGATACCCAGGACACAGGTGGTTTGGGTACAAGCAATACCCAAGACACAAGCTCGGGTGCAAGGAATACTCTTGCGGCTTTAAGCATTTTGGGATGGGTCCTTCTTATGATCATTGGATAAATGTCTCCATCTGTCTTTAATTATTTTCTCTGTCTATCTATTTCTGTTTTGTACTTCAATGGTTGTTAGTGAATTGGAAACAGTACATCTGAAGGGATCCAATGTTCTAATTATAATTATGATTCAGTTTATGATCATCATGAACATGATCTTGAGGATCTCCTCTATATGGTCCATCCCCATGAGCTACAGATTAGGTTTGCACATGGCCCGGATAATTTTTAAGGCAAGGGTGAAGGGACATGTAGGTCAAAGTAATTATACCCGTTAAGCTCTCGATCTTCATATATAATTTAATTATAGGCCCCGTTCGCTTTTCAGGAAGTTAATCCATCTTATTTTATTTCCCAGATAAATAAGACAATGACCAGTTTAGTTATAAAAAGCCATTACTAAAAGGAGCAACTTTGTTCCATCAAAGTGTTTGCAACTTTTCTCTTATATGGAAAAATTAATTACCCATTTGGGAGATGAGTATCATTTACTTGGATAAGTGATATCCAAGGAAAATAATTTTTTCGTATACCTCACACAAATCTTAAAAAAGAATATGTATATCTTGATCAATTAGAACCAAAATCTCATTGACTAAATTTTTCCTCTCTCAAAATTCATAAAATAAACATAGCCTTAGAAAAAAAATGAAAGGAGGAAGGTTGGTTGTTTGGGAGAAGTAATAAAATGGGGATATAGATTAAAGTAATCCCTAGCTTATATGAGTGAGAACCAAGAAAGAAGGTGGTACAAAATCTGCATCAACTTTTGGGAATGTAAAATTTGCAATTCAGACGAGAATTGAAAATTTTACATCAGGTATCTAGGAAGTAGGAATAACAAATCTGGTTACAAACGTATTCAAATTTTGTTCCAAGATTGGATTTTCTTCACTATGCTTCCTACTATGCGATTCATACATATGTTCAAAACAACAAATGGACCCACACAAAAAGATCTAGAAAAATCATGTCGATTATACATATTAACACCATGCATGTTCCAAATTCGGATTGGCTGAACACGATGGCTGCTCAGCGGGCTGTCCAACTAATGATAATATTTGACGTCAATAATAAAATCATAGGCCCCACAGGTTTCATGTATTTTATTATTAGTGTGGAACTGTATCATGGTTCCACAGCTTGTTAAACAGCCATGCATTGCCTTTAGCTAATCCTTGTTCGCATTGAATATATCATATGGGCCTCATAAGAAATATCATGTTGGCCCAGTTATAGGCCCTACCAATTACTTTGTGCATAGTTAAAATCATGAAAGGGATAGTAACAACCATCATCCCATTTAAAATAGGGTAAATTGCTGAAACCTCCCTTGAAATTTTTGGTTGATGAAATCTTTGAAGTTTGGTAATTGTAATTACCTTCTTTGAACTTTTACATATAATTGCAAGTAGATCCTCTTTAATAGAATCTTATAAAAGGAGGCATAAAAATGTCCAAAATATCCATGCAGTTACTTTTAACAAAAATGTTTATTTTCCAAATTTTCTCTTCATAGGAATCACTACCCCAAACTCTTCCAATCTATTTTCTGAAATTGTTTTATTTTTCAAATTTGTCCTTCATATCAATCACTCAAAGGTAAAACTGCAACTAGGGGTGGCAATTTTTAACCCAACCCGCTGAACCCACCCAACCCACCCAGTATTTAACCCATCCAATCTGCCCATTTACTTGACGGGTTGTGTGATCAACCCATCACCCAATCCACCCATTTAAATGGGTTGGGTTGTGGATATCCATTGGGTTAACCATTATAGACATAAGTATTAATTCCTTAGCCTTTATTTTTTAATTTTCTTCATTTGAATTAAATAATTTATAATTAATGCATTAATTTTCTATTAGTTATTGACTAAATTTAGTTTTGTCTTGAATCAATACATTTCACCCAACATAAATCCAAATCAATTTGACCTGAGTTTAGGCCAGTTCAACGCGGTCTGACCCGATCTAGTATATACTGATTTGAGTTGACCCAAATCTGAAATAGACCCCAAGCGGGATGGTTTGGTGTCGCTTGCTTTGTCTGATTTGGGCCGTCTGGTCCAACCAATATCCACATAGTCTGACCCAACTTGGTACAAGTCGACCTGAATGGTTTTGGGCGGGATGATTCGGCCTCCATGTGCTTTGCCCGATCTAGACCGTCTGACTGACCAATATCCACACAAGTTAGTAACGTTGACCCGGCTCGGGTCAGCCGGTCCAATCCTGAACCCGTGCACAAACCTAATATGGTCCGGCCTAAGTCAATCCACCATTGATCAAACTGGTCCGGTCTAACTGGATCGATCCAGATCTAAACGGTTCAACCACCTTTGAACCTAAGTGATTCGATCAAACCCGAAATCCGAACATAGTCAAATGGCTTCGCCGCTTGTGTAAAAATAACATGCATGTAATGTGATTTGAACCTTCACCAGTTATGTAAATAGTAACCACAATAACCACAAAGCTATAACCAACTTATTTATTAAGAGAGAGTTAGTTTGCTTTTTAAGTCCATCAATATAAGATTAATGGGTTTGGGCGGGTTGGATTGGGTTAAAGCAGGTTTGGATTGAACCCAACTCATTTAATTTTATATAACTGGGTCATTAATGAGTTAGCGGGTTAGATGGATTGGATTGAAACTCAACCCAAACCAAACCCAACCCAACCCGCCCAATTACTACTCCTAACTGCAACTTTTAATTCTCTTTATTTTTGTTGTTCGTAAAGTTTGAATTGTTTTTTTTTTCATAAAAACCAGCTTCAATATTAATTATTTGGGTATTTTGGGCATTTATTCTTTTTTTAGAAGATTCTACCAAAAAGGATTTACTTGCGACTGTATAAAAAGTTCAGTGCGGGAGGTTTCAGCAACTGCATTAGAAATCCTTGTTAAATGCTTGCAAGTCCATTAAAAACTTCGGTCTTTTTTAATGGGCAGTTGGGTTGGGTGTTGTCAATACTTTATAATTGACTTGTGCTGTCCATGTGCCAAGACATTCAATATACTATCACAAGGCGTGTTGCATCCACGTTCTTTCTCTCACATAGACTAAACAATTAGGAGATATTGCATGAGTTTTGTTTATAGCTTATGTTGTAGTTTAAAAGTCTTCGGCACCACACTCAGCATCCAGCAACCGTTCATGCATTAAAAATTTAAGATTCCAACCAATCTATTCATCTCTCTCTATGCCTAAAACTGAACCGTCCAGCAGAGGAATATCTAAAACCAAACCATTTGTCATATTAATACAATTTACAGGAGCTTTTATGAATGAATGGGTGGTTGTTTCTGTTATTCAATTCAATGGGTATGTCTCTACTTAGGGTCCTGTTTGTCTTTTGAATTTGTGAGGGGTGAAAGTTTTGGTCAATGAGATTTTGGTTCTTATTGATCAAGATATTCATGTTCTTCTTTTAGATTTATGTAGGGTTTGGGAAAAATTAATTTATTTTTCTTAGGTGGGTTGAAGATACCTAACTCTTAGGTGGATAAGTAACTTTGTCACTGGAGGAAAAAGTTGTCAATACTTGATGGAATAAAATTGCCCCTTTCAATAATAGTTTTTTATGGCTAAAATGGCCATTGTCTTGTTTACCTGAGAAATTAAAGAACATGAATAAGTGCATTTATCCTGATAAATATTTTCTAGGAAATACTTATCCAGATACATTTACCTGGATAAATAACTTCCCGAAAAGGAATTGAGGCTTTAGAGATTCTTTCCTCATTTTTCAACTTGATCACATTTGATTTCTAAATTCATTAATTTTTATACTGCAAGCCGGTGGCAGCTGAAGTTAGGTTTTGTTAGGTTTTAAGGATGCAAGCCGGTGGCACTCTGCATTGGTCAATGCTTTAGCTACCTCACATTGTGAATTTGTGATGGGTTGGTTAACAAAATATATCTGATCGATTTTTGCATGTATGTTAATTATTCAATGTCGACATTACAGAATGGAAGAACCTTCAGCCTACTGGATTTTCCTCACATCATCACATGGCCTCTAGCTCTTCTTATATTGAAACCAGTTCACTAATTTGATATATAAATCCATTACTTTCTTCATCCAGAGCTCATCCAAAACAACTAAAAGAGTTGAATTGAAGATGAAGGTCTCTTTGGTTACCACAGTTTTCTTTTGCTTATTCCTGGGCTTTGCTTTCAGTACTATTAGTTGTCAGTCAGATTCTTGTGGTTCTACTCTCACCCTTTCTGGTATTCCCTTTGACACAACAACTCTCAATTGCCAACTCGTCTGGAGTTCTCAAGACTTCATCCTTAGAGTAAGTTTTCTCACTATCACTTAATGCTGTTCTCATCTCATATTCAGATTGCTATATTGTAATGTGACATGCATGGGTGAACTTCTCAGTATGAACAGCGTGGACCAAGCTTATGGAATTTCATTCTCTCAACACCGGACTCAAATTCATATGTTGCAATTGGGTTCTCGCCTGATGGGAGTATGGTGGGGTCTAGTTCAATCGTCGGCTGGTTTCCGGCAGGTGACCGTGCCGCCGGAGTAATCAAGCAGTACTATTTAGGAGGGACGGGCTCACAGGACTGCAGCCCAGATTCAGGGGACCTAAAAGTTGCAAACATGACCATCATATCTCAGTCATCACGTCTGTACCTTGCCTTCCAATTGAACACTGATCGACCAAAATCTAATCTGATTTACGCTGTTGGGCCCAGAAGTAGATTGCCATCTTCACCGAGCTATCTAATGTCAGAGCACCAGTCAAAGACCTCTACATCTTTGAACTTCAAAGCAGGTGAGTGCAATCTTCTGTTAATACGTTTGAGGATTGGGGATTTTTGGCTAGAATAAAAAACCTGAATGATGTGAGGTATTGAAGGTTGGCAAAAACAGTGGTTTGAATTTTTCTAAATATTTGTATATGCCAATTATAATTTTTTTAAACGGGGAAAATTAAAAATACAAACTATATTTTTAATTATAATTTTTCAACCCAAACTATTTTTAGGTTACGTGTTATTAGATAAATTTGTATTAATTTTTATTATTTATCTTAATTTTTACTATTTTTATTACATTTTATTAATTTTATTACTCTTAAATGCAATGCGCATGCATTGTTAAGTGACATTTAGACATGAATCTTAGGACATTTCTAATTTGGCCAAGCTGAACCCCATCCATATTAGCAATATTCTTGAGTTATGTATAGTTTAATAAATTAAAAAACAAAAGTCTATTAGGGATTAGGGAGAGCGGTAGTTTCTCTCTTATTAAATTAAATTAAAAATATTTTCATTAAATTATGTTTTTATTGATTTTTATCAATTTTGACGAATAAAATATTTTTTTCTATATAAGTTTGTTAAGAATTTTTTTTATTGTTTTTAATTTTAAATTATGTTTTTTTATTAATTATTTTAAATTTAATTTTTTATAAAATTTGTAATATCATTACTATTTTTAGAGTAACTTAATAAAACTAAGTTGTTTAATTTATTTAATTAATAAGTTAATCGTCTTTTGAATTTTAATTTTTCCCTATTTGTAATTTTATTTTACATTCTAATTTTTAGTATTTTCTCAATAAATGTAACTTTTATATATTAAAAAATCCTTGCTATTTTTAGTAAAATTTCTCATATTTTATCAGTTAATTAAAACAATTAATTTTTAAAATTTACTGCTATCTTCTATTTTTTAGAAAAAAATCCTTATTTTATCAATATCTATTAATTGATAAAATTGTTAATAATTTTTCTATTAACTTCCCTTATTTTTCTAATTTTATAACATTTTTAAAATAAAATTATTTTTAGTGAAATTTTTTCTTATTTTCTATTTTTATTTTCAAAATTTTATAACTAGGTTGAATTTATCAAAAGAAATGGGCCTGGTTTAACATGAAATGGTAATTGAAGTTAGTGGGTCAAATGATTTTTAGGTATTCAAATTACCCAATGTCCCATGAATTCCTGTTCTTGATGTAGAGACTTTTTGGGCCCGTAGTTCATTTATTCTTTTCCTTTCTTCTTCTCCTAGGAAATTTGCAAAGCAAAGGAAACAAACTAATTTATTTGATCTACCACTTAATGCTTCCAAAACTTAAGTTCAATGCAATAGAGCTATAAGACAAAGGAGACAATTCATATTTAGAGAAAATAGTTTTAGAAAATTAGGAATGACATTTTCACATAATTTATAGAAAAAAAATTAGTGAATTTTTAATAGTTTTTTTTTAAATAGAACAAAAGTATTTTATTCAAAATTTAATTAATATTTTAACAAAATTCATGTTAGTTAATAGTGGTTCTAATATTTATTTTCAAGACATATTTTCTAAAAATTGCAAACTAAATTGGATAAATCCAGATATATGTTCAAATTGGTAACTAAAAATTTATATTTTCTTGATCCATCTTTTGGCTATTGTGTTTTCCAAATTTCAACATCAATACATAGTGGTGTGTGGAGCCCAAAATGTCTCATGGAGATAGATTTTATAATGACAATATTAAAATAATAATAATAATAATAATAATAATTGTAATTAATTATTAAATTTTTTTACTTTACTTTTATTATTTATCTTATTGTATTATCTATTTTTTCTCTTATTAATATTTAGTTATTTTTTATTCATCTTATTTCAATATTTAAAAATGTTTTAATTGAAACATTAAAGTTTTAATACATTGATAGAGATATATAGAACTAGACATGGAGAGAGAGAGAGAGATAGAGAGAGTGGAAAAGCGGCATTAGAATTAGATGGTTTATTGGGCATGTGAAATAGAATAGGAGTTGTTTTAGTTGGTGGTTATAGTTTAGAAGAAATTTTAGGAGAAGAGATGATTTAGGTGATGAGAAACAAGAGAGAGAGAGAGAGAGAAACTTTTAAGATTTAAATTCTTGAGAGGAAAGATGACGTGACCTAATAAGATAGGCTATATATAGTATATATTTATTTAGTATAATGAAAATTATGCATAAACTACAACCTTTCATTCCAAACACTTAAAATGATATAAGAATATGTTAAAGTTAAACAAGAACATGTTCCAAGATGATTTTTTTCCTAACAGGTCAACCACCTAACTGAACATTCAAATCTTTTTACAAAAACAAAGAGGTGTGGCTTTATCACCCACTGTACAAATCAATTGTGCCTACAGTTATCACTCCCCTTCTGGCGTATTGGGGTGTATCAAAAATTTGAACCTAGAAAGAATGAAGTCCTGTATTGGGTTTTTGTCATGTGTTGGATAACTAGCTAACTAAGGTTTAATCGATGAATTAATTTATTATAAGAGTTGATTCCAATTAGCATAACTAAGATATTGATAGACTAAAATGGTAAAACATATGGGGCATATAGTGAAGGGTGATACCCAATATAGAATGGATCCTTCTTGGTAGATCTCTTTATTGGGGTTACAACAACCACTCCCATTAGATAATTAAAATCAAAAAGTGCTTGAAGCGAAATAGCAATCAAGAAAACCCAATAGCAACAAAATAAATGAAATCAAATAAAAGACAAAGAAACAAGGACTACTATGAGTACAAAGGATTTATGGGTTTCAACCTTATCGTCTACACCCATGGGACAAATGAAAGCAATTTGTCACTATAAAAGAAGAAAAAGAAAGCAATTCGTCTACACCCTTGGGACAAATGAAAGCAATTCGTCTACACCCTTGAAACACAAACAGTCTTTAACTCTTGTACATCCATTCTTATTTTCTTTTTTCAACTTGAAGAACAAAACAAGAAAAAAGAACCCATTCTCACACCAAGAACACCCTTTTTAATTTCTCTTAATTTTTTTATTTTTTTCTCTCCAACAAGAAAAATAACAATACTTCTTCCTCTCTTAACCTAGATACAAAAGAAACTTTTTGTTTAATAACAATTTTCTTGTTTAGAGATAAGCTACTTCTGACCAGGCCTTGTCATATAAGTGGTCACAAATGAGCACTGACTCAGTACAGAACAAATGGATGGTAGTTTAATTAATTGTTTCAATTTGAAAGAAAGGTTCTCTCACATATCCCTTTCAATTTTGAAATTGATTGAACAGGCACAACTACAACACCTGGCACAAGTTTAAGTCCAAGTCAAAGTCCAACCTCAGGTACAGAAGACACCAAAGATACAAGTTTGGTTCCAACTTCAGGTCCAAAGGGTTCCCAAGACAAAAGTTCTAATCCAAGTATTACCCAAGGCACAAATTCAAGCTCAAGGAACCATGGTTCAATTCTTAATGTTTTGGGAGGGACTATTATGATGATCATTGGATATTTCTTCATATTTTAAGTTATTATTGTTATCATCATCATTATCATCATCATCAAATACTCTTTTATTTAGGGGTTATTTGTGAAAAGGTAGATTGAATCACAAGGTTTTGCCTAAGGAATTTTGATGCAATTCTCTTTTTCATTTTTATATTTTCTTGGAATATTCACTATCCATGATTAATTATGAACTCAAAGAGCTCCAATGAGTGGGTTATTGGTTGGATTCTAGTGCATGGAATTAATGACTTTATAAAACTTTATTACTTTAAATACGATCCTCTCCAACGGGGAACAAGTTGAAACCTAGGGTACTTAAATTCTAATTGTGTCAGTTGTCCAAATTCTAGAAAGTCCACATTAAGATACATTTCTCAACTTGCTGTAGGAATTGTTTCTTGGGAGTTCAAATCAGCCCCCACAAGATTGTCCCCTACAACGTCCCACAGCACGTCCTTGTCATGTATTGGGAACATTTTTTGATGATGACATCATCATTTCTAGAATTATCATTGGGAGATGTTTTCAATACAAGACGGGGATGTGCTGTGGAACGTTGTAGGGGGCTGATTTGGTCTCATTTCTTGGGAGGGCAGCAAGTAGAAATTAATTACTTCCTTTGTTATGGAAGTAGAGTATGGTTGAAAATTTTCATCACTAGTATGCATGGTTTTCAAAACCGGACCAGACCGGACTCTGATTGGAAAAACCGGGAATCGATCGGTTCTGTTTTTCCCCAAAATCGGATTTTCTCCATAAACCATTAATTTTGGTCAGCAAATCGCTGACCCGGGCGGTTAACCATTCGAATGGTTTTGACCATTTTTTATTTTTTTTAAATATTTTTATTTTTTGTCAGAACGGGCCGACCATTCGGTTTGAACGGTCGGACTGTTCAACCCGGGAACTGAACCCCTCATCGGTTCGTTATTCGGGTTGGTTTTAAAAACCTTGCTAGTATGGGTGCTCTTCTATTGGATTATATAGATAGATCAATACAAGTTTTCTACAATAATGTAGCAATTGTGTTATTCTCTAAGAACAATAAGATTAGTAGTCAAAGAAAATACATTGATTTGAAGTACTTGATGGTGAGAGACAAAATACAAGACCGTGATCATCCAATAGGCACTAAGGGGAAAGAGATCTTGGTTTTGAGAGAGAAAAGTAGAGAATGGGATGTGAGAAAGAATAAGCTAAGGCAAAATCAATTTTCCAGATAACACTAAGAAGCTAAAAGGGACTTGATCCCTTCCTTCATCAAAAGTCTTACTATTTATAGACGAAGGAGGATACATCCACGATTGGTGAACCGCGGTTTTGTCCCCTACAAATATAAATGCCCATGGGGCCTTTATCACAGAGGCCTCCACAACCCCTTCAAATACTTGGCTGCAATTATCCTGTAGCTAGGGGTGTCCACGGTTCGATTAACTGAATCATGGGTATATTTTGCAAACCGAATTAGTGGTACCAATTTTTCCATTTCTCCAAATCGAAACCAAACCAGTACTACTAATTAATCGATCCACCGATTTCGGTTTTTCAGTTTTTTCATAGACATCCCTATCTGTAGCATTACCACGGTGCTATATTAACCCATCCACTTGTACATCCAACAATGTTAGCAGACTCCATGACTAAGGGGTTGGTTGTTCCCTATTAGTTTTCAAGACCATGTAAGAAACTTGGTGGTAAGGGACACAATGCAAAAGCGCAAAGTGGCTTGGTTGTTCTTATACTTAAAACACATTTTATTTAGCTTATTGGCATAGTTGGGATTAGAATTTCCCCACTATATTTAGGGGTTTAAAAATTGAGCATCTAAAATTCAAAACTAATCCCATTTGGTTGAGAACATGGGACAGCTTAAAGAGAGAAATCTAATATATATATATTAGAGGAAGGCTTTCAAGCTACAATCTTCATCATTCAAATAGTGACTTTTTTAAATTTAGATATATGGCATTTTTTGAGAAGTTAATGTTAAAGTCCATAGTCCACTATCACCATTCAAGCAAGTGGCTTTCTCATTTTCTAGAAAATTAGACACATGGCAATTTCTGAGAAATTCTTGCTAAAGCCCACAATACTACTATGCTATAGTTCCCCACCATTTAGACACATGGCCTTTTCATTTTTTTGGAAAGTTAGACACGTGATATTTTCTGAGAAGTTGTTGCTAAAGCCTACAACCCATTACCACTATTTTCAATCAATTCCTAAAAAAATGTAGAAAATGTAAAAGTGGTTATCCACAATCATTTCTACCTACATTCTATCAATCACAGTTAATCATTAACCATCTATTTACCATAACAAAAGAAAACTATCCATATTCTAATAATTATTGAAAATCTATTTTTGAAATAAATATTTTTTGAATTTTTAATAATTATTTAAAATATTAATAAATATAAATTTAACATTACTGATTCCTCGTAAGGGGTCATTCACTAGTTAAGAGATTAAACTCCAAATATTTTGGAGAGTTCCTTGATAGGAGGAAACTGCCCATATGATAAAGGTCATGAGGACCCCTCTCCCTTGTTGCAATCTCCTTCTTTTTTTTTTCTTTTTTTTGAGGATAAAAAATCCCGTGAGTTGATTCATTCATTCAAGCTTGATGAAATATCATTTACAAGAATAGTGTTCAAGAAATTTGGAATAATTGACCAGGTAAAAGGCCGATTCAAGGATAAACCTATTTTTTCTATATATAGCATGAGCAGCCTTATTTGTGATCGATGGGTGCAAACCGTGCAATTCACCAAGGAAGCCTTATTTACACTCTCATTCTTCACCACTGAACCTACAAAACTGTGTGTATTCCTATCAACACATCTTTAAGAGATACTACTGATAGACCAAAGGGGAAAGAACCAGTCCTTGTTCTCATCGAGTGATCATCTTAGTGAGAAGAATCTTACTACCAACTTGTGTTGATCGCTCTGCCATCAGAGGGAGGCTCAACTGCCTATTAAGGGTTCAAGATACGAGGAGAGGCCGACTTGAAGAGATTCAACTATGGGGAAATGGCGTCTAGAGGTAATATTTGTGATTTATTTTATCTCATTATTACTCATTCGGCCATAGCATTCATTGATATTCAGACCAGATAGATTCAGGTTTGAAATTTGATACTATATTTTGTTTTGTTTTATTTATTTATTTTTTGATGTTATGTTGCTGTTATTTGTAAACCTCAGTGGAGTGCATTAACAGTTTGACATGGAAAATGTTTTTTTCTTCTTTTATTAATTAGTAAGTGTACATGTGCTTTGTACGTGGTAACTTTTGTATGATGATGATGGTAAATAATATGTTTCAAAAATTTTTTATATATTTATATAGCTATAAAAATTATTCTTATTTTCATACTTATTTTTGTTTAATATGATAAATATATGATATTAGAGATGTGACCAAATGTTTTCTACAATTTTTTGTATTTTTTTTATATTTTTTGTGTCTTTATCTTTTTTTTTTAATTTTTATTATTATTTAATTGTAACATCAAGGGTTGACACATTTTGACCCAGAATGTTGAATTGTTGGCTTGTCACCGAACAAGAAAACATCTTAACTTTTGGGCTGATTTTAAATTTATATTTTGTTTCTATCATTAATAAAAACAATTATTCTTTGTCACACTTTTTTTATTTAATACAGTTAATTAATATAGGATTCAATGAAAGAATGAGAATTAATACCCTAAATATAAGACTTAATGAGAGGGAATTGAATGATGATAAATGTAGTAGTTCAAATTATATTGTGTCCTTACAATTAGAGAGGGACTAAATTCAATTAAGGGTATTCTAGGCAAGAGAAGGATTTAATGAATGCTAATTGGAATTAATACCTAAAATACAAGATATTGAAAGGGATTGGAATGAGGAAAAGTGGTTGTTCAAATTACATTTGTCTTAAAAATGAAAGAGGGATCAAATTCAAAAATTGGGGTATTTTAGTCAAACAAATGTTCCACACTCTCATTTTAATAATAGTATAGTTTTGATCGAATGAACATTAAGGTCAAAATTGTCATTTAATACTTTTGTCTATAAGTAAACCAATAATAAATAATAGGGTAATGTTGAAACCTCCCTTGATGTTTTTGACCATTGCTGAAACTTCCCCTAAAGTTTGGTAATTACAATCACCTCCCTTGAACTTTCTGACATAATTGCAATAGACCCCCTCTGTTAGAATCCTCCGACAAAAGGGATGAAAATGTCTAAAATACCCATGCAATTACTATTGAGGTTGTTTTCTAGAAAAAAAAAAAAAACAATACAAACTTTATAAACAACAAAAAAATAGAGAATTTAAAGTTGCAACTTTACATTTGAGTGATTAATCAGAAGGGAAATTTGGAAAATAAATCAATTTCATAAAAGAGATTGGAAGGGTTTTGGCTAGCAATTCATTGAAGAGAAAATTTGGAAAATAAACATTTTGGTTAAAAGTTACTGCATGGATATTTTGGACATTTTCATGCCTCTGTTTAGAAGATTCCAACAAAGATGATCTACTTGCAACTATGTCAGAAAGTTCAAGCGACGTGCTTGCAATTACCAAACATCAGGAAAGGTTTTAGCAACAATCATAAACTTCAGGGAAGATTTCACTAAATAATATGATTCCAAAGTATAGGGGTGTTTTAACAATGAATTCAGATTAGCTGAACACTTTACCTGTTCAGTGGGCTGTGGAAACAATGATGAGGTTCCATGTCAATAATAAATTCATGAGCCCTATTGTAAAAGATGCAGGCCCCTTGTATTTTAAATACTGATGTGAAACATTACCATTGATTCCACAACCTAATGAACAAATAAAGCGTTAAGCTAAACCTTACTCTTTAATAATATGCAAATTAAAAGGTAAGTTTTAGTAAATACACAAAATAAGGGGTACTAAATGGCCCTAAAAATGATGCACAAAATAAACATTTCATCTCCCAATTTGGGACTGCTGCCCGTACTGTGAAGTACTTTCTTAAACAATTAAAGAATTCAACAAAGAGAAAACAGAAAATCAACTCTTTTATAATTTTCTTTAGCTTAAAACAACAAAATAGTCGATAAATAACTTAGAGCTGGGCGAAACTGCTCATAAAAAATTTGAGGGGCTTCTGGACTCCACATGCCAAGATGTAGAATAATAGCCCCACACCATTAACAAAAGACTATTATATAAAGAAATTCAGTTGTCTCTATTCAATAATTGTGCTTCTCATTATCGCAGATTGCAAGGAACTTTTGTGTTCATTTCTTACATCTCATGCCTCCTTTGAGTTCAGATCTGCACCCCACAAGGGGGTGCCCCACAGCACATCTCGACCTTGTATTGGGAACACTTCTTGATGACAAGTTCAGAGATGATGAGATGTCATTGAGAGATGTTCCTAACACAAGGTTGGGATGTGCTGTGGGGCACCCTTTTGTGGGGCGCAGATATGAACTCGTCTCATTTATCCCACGTACAGGCAATTGTGTGGTTCATACCTTAACAAAATTTGGGTGTAATATTTCTAGAATAATGGTTTGGTCTAAACCAAAGTTTTTAAAATCGAATCAGACAATGAATTGGTCATGGGTCTGATTCACAGGTCGAATAGTCCGACCATTCGAATCAAACGAATGGCCTATTCTGACAAAAAATTGAAAAAAATTAAAAAATGGTCAAAACCTCTGAATGGTTCAACCACCCGGATCAACTATTTGCTGACCAAATCAATGTTTTTTTTTTTTATAAAATAATAGTTTTGGGATAAAATGGAACTGATCACCTGACCGATTCCCAATTTTTTCAGTCCGACCATCCAATCCAGTCTAATTTTGAAAACCATAATCTAAACATCGAATTCACGTCTGCACCCTACAGTACATCCAACTGTGTATTAAAAATATCTCCTGTAATTGTCATTCGAAGAAGTTCCAAATACATGGTTGGGAGTTACTTTTGGGGTGCAGATGTGAACTCCTAACCCTTCTGACTTTCTCGGGCCTGTAAAAAAAATTAAAGTTGGTGCTTACTAATCATCCATCTGTAGAACTAGCCAAAGGATATCATAAAATACGAGAAAGCATCTAACAACCACGAGCTTTAGTATTAGCTAATTATTACCACTCTTGCTCATTGCCTAGCTTATGTTATGGTTCTAAAGGATTCCATGTGTTTTATTCTTAAGCCACTTTGTCAACTGTGATCCCTTGATTCAGTGCAAAATTCCACCGTCTGGCCGGAGGACTGAGAAGGTAAGTTTGTGATGCCCTGAAGAAATGTTGAGAGAGGTTGCTTTTAGGGGTCCGTTCTTTTTTAGATTTTGATTCTTAATAGGACAAAATTATTTTTTTTAATAATAACTTTTATGAATAAAATAATTATTTTATTGTTTACTTAACAAATAAAAGAATATAGGTAAATATACTTATCCGAATAAATAATTTGCTGAAAAACGAATGGGACCTAGGTATATGTTACGGAGCTTCAAAACAATTGGGATAAAGAAAAGGAAAGAAGGATTTAGCACGCAATGTAGACAACCCATGTGAAGAAAGGCAATAAATATAGGTAGCTAATTTAGAAGGTCAAGTTAATAGTGTAAGGCAATTGCTGTATGATCCAATTCATTTGAAAAAGGAACATGGCCATAAGGAATCCTCCTTTTTATGTTTCTACATCTAAGATCTAACTTGTATTATTGGTTAGTAGGTAATAGGGATTAAAGTCTTATTTCAAAGAGAAGTTGATATATGTGGAAAAAAAAGTTGAAGAAATTGGTATAGGTACTAGGTACATTCATTATTGTTATACCCTAAGGCCCAGTTTGGAAAGAGTATAAATGCAAATATGTAGAGTATACTAAATTTTACATTCTACATATTTGCATTTATATTCCTTCCAAACTGAACCTAAATAAAAAATAAGAATAGAAATTGATATATATAGTTTGCATTCACCATGAGACAGAGTAAAATCAACAGGGAATTTTTTGGATTAATGTATCAAAACAATTAAATGATGAAATAACATCAAAACTAAATGATGACTGAAAAGAAAAAAAATATCAAGAGTTAGCTTTTTTTTATATAAAAAGAGTTGCTTAGAGTCTACGTGCATGGATATATAAGGCGATTAGTCAGCAAGCCATGTGATAAGTCGTGTATTAGTGGTTACATACCTGCGTTTGTTTGAATTATTTCAATAGAAGATTTAATTAAGTTTTCAACCAACAGAGCTACTTAAAAATGATCTATATGCACATGATGTGCGATCAATGCAGAAGGTTCAGTTCAGTAAACAATACTTGATACGTTGTATCATGCCCCTTTGGGAAGTCCGATCTGTTCTTCTGCATGCCTTTTTTCTTTAATTCTAAGAATCCTTTTAAATGAAGTTTTCAATTTTCAATTTGACAAGGAAAGAACACATGATTAATCCAGAAGATTGAGGAACCGTCATCAGTTGATGTGAGGTCTATGAATAGGTTACAGTGTTTTTAAACCGCTGTTGATTTAGACGGTTGGACCGTTCGGCCTGGGAATCATTCAAGCAATTCATTCTGTTTTACCTCAGATCTGGTTCTTCGCCAAAAACTGTTAAATTTGTCAGTGAACTGCTGATCCGAGTGGTTGAATCATTAATCTTTTCAACCCATTTAATGGTTTTTGACTGTTTTTTTATTTTAATTTATTTTATATTTTAATTGGAATGTGTTATCTGTTCAAAACAGATGGTTGAAACATCAATCTGGAAATAGGTGGCTAGAACGATTTTAGTTATGAATCTGTTTTTAAGACCTTGGGTGTGGTTTTTTATGCTCTAACAAGCCCCTTCATATGAAAGCATATTGAGCTTGAAGTATGAACAAGTAAAAATCCACCCATATCTTTGCTGATTAATTATAATAGGAACGAACACTAAACCACTTGGTCATAGGCTTTAATAAGTTTCAAAGATCCATTCAACCTAAAAACTTAGGGTCTGTTTGGTTCGTAGTTGTAATCAAAATCGAAATCCTTTAGAATCAGAATTGAAATGGTCTATTCTCATAGTCTGTTTGATTCAGACACAAATGAGAATGAAAATTGGAATCAAGAGGAATGAGATTTCATTCCCAAGGGAGGGGTAGGGAATGGCCATTCCCTCAAATGGGAATGAAATTTCGATTCCACCCAACCAAACAATTAAAATCAGAATAGCCCATTCCAATTTCAATTCCAAACTCCTATTCCTGCAAATCAAACAGGGCCTTAATTTGCTAGGACTTGGGTGTGTTACCTGAATAGATTTTTATTTTCTTGCAATTTTGACGTCTATCAATTGATTGAATTGTTTGAATTAAGGAAGAAGGATCCACCATAATTTATTTCTGGGCCCAACTTGTATTGTTGGTGATAATAGGATCTAAAGCATTATTGCGGAGGGAGGGTTAATTCAAATGGATAATGGTAGAAATGGAAACAGAAACATCCATTCGATTTGTCGAGCCAAAATCAAGAAGAAAATAAAATAAAATAAAACACCATCAATTAATTCATTCATCAACGTTATATTTGTTAACTTATCTATATATCTAATAATTTTTCTTATAAATAAAGATTGCTAATTAAAGGCCATGTAATAAGGCATTGCTAATAAGGAAAATAATTTTTTTTTTCTTTTTTGCTTTTATTTTAATGTTTTTGGCATCGATTGAAAGTGCATCTTACACTTTAAGGAGACCCAGTATCTTAAAAAAAAAAAAAAGCTTGTGGGGCCCACCATGGACCCAGGAATTGGATTTAGATAACTTCTTACTCCAACTTTTGTACTTGTAGGATCCTAATTTAGAAGATAATTAATTCTCTTTTTTTTTTATGGTAACATCAGGAGGAAGGAGATAATTAATTCAAACAGCTTCTCTATTTATACTGAGCAGTGAGCACCAGTCCGAACTAAAACCCACGGAGAAGGAGAAAAAAGAGCTATTGAGTTTTGAGAGAGAGAGATGAAGACCTCTTTAGTTGTCATACTCTTCTTTTATTTCCTTGGCTTTTCTTCTTCAGAAGATTCACAGTCAGATTCGTGCAGTTCGAACTTCACTCTCCCCGGCATTACCTTCAACGCAACTTCACTTAAATGCGTATCAGTCTGGAGTTCTGAAGACTTCATCCTCAGAGTAATTAAATTCCTTATTATCACCTCCCTCCATAAGTCCATATATACTTTGATTTAAGTTCTTTCTACTGCTGTATAACTAACATATCGGAGGATTATTTATTTATTTTTTTCAGTATCAACAGCTTGGACCAAGCCTATGGAATTTCATCCTCTCAGCACCAAACACGAATTCGTATGTAGGAATTGGGTTCTCCCCTGATGGTAAGATGGTTGGGTCTAGCTCAATAGTGGGTTGGGTTCCCTCTGGCAGTGGCAAAGGAGCGATTAAGCAGTATTCTCTGGAAGGGACTCGTCCATCAACCTGTTTGCCAGACAAAGGGGAACTCAGTATTAAGAATATGAGCATTGTGTCTCAGTCGAATCGTTTGTTCCTTGCCTTCCAACTCAACACTACTGATCAACCAAAGTCTAAGTTGATATATGCGGTTGGCCCCAAAAACAAGTTTCCATCTTCTTCAGACTACTTATTGTCGGAGCACCGATCAGAGACCTCCACAACTTTAAATTTTGCTACAGGTGAGTGCAGCTTAATTATGATGCTGGATATGTATAGGAATTGTTTCATCCGATAGAAAGTAAGAGAAAAAGGCAGAAATTAAGTTGGAAAGTTCTTAAGAACTTCACCCAAAACTTTCTGTTTCTCTTTGTGGACCATTATCTGCATGGCCATTCACTAACCTTTTATCTTTCTGTTTGTTTTCCCACGTCCAAAGGCACAAGTTCGGAGAGTGAAGAAGAAGAGGAGGAGAAAGGTTCAGATAGCAAAACACAAGCTAAAAGTTCCACTATGAGGAATACTGTTTTACTTCTAAATGTTCTAGGATGGGCCCTTGTTGTCATCTTTACATGACTGTTCTCTCTTTCTCTCTCTCGGGAAGGGGATGTTTAATCAACCAGAATAAATCTCAGCAATCTTCTTCATGGGGTGACCCTAGCTTCTCAATTCTGGGCAGCTTATTGGGTCAGACATGGCTGGAGGTTAGGCAGCTTGAAGAACTAGCTGGATTAATTGTATGCTACTTGTTCAAGTAGAGAGATTAGATGAGAAATAAGCTATGTAAGGATTCAAGATTAATCCCTTTTTTCCATTTTTTTTATTTGTACCAAAAATTAGGACCCACACCATGAATGTCTCCCAATCAGTTTGAGTTTTATCCATCTGATTGAGCATTATGTGTAATATGCATTTTCAACTTCAAGTCAAGCTCTTTTCTACTTTCTAATTAAATTACAAACATATGAAACCTTTTTTTTGTTATTTTTTTTGGTAAAAATGTGAAATCTTTGTTTATGGCACACAAAATGGGATAAAAAAGTAACAACAGAATCTCTACTATAGGGCTGCAAACAAATTGATCCAATTGGATATGCTTTTATTTTGATTCATTAGGCTCAGTTTGGAAGGGGTAAGAGGGCAAAACTTTGTATTTTATATTATTTTGTATGTATTTATACTGTACATATTTGTATTTGTACTCCTTCCAAACTAAGCATTAGTATTTTTTGGATTCGAATCAAATGTTAAATTAGATTCAGATCAAATTTGGATACTAAAATACCTATAATAAAATAAACTAAAAACTATCAAGATATAATATTATATACATAGATATATATATATATATATATATATATATATATATATATTAAGAAAAAGAACTAAAAATATATTGTATATAATGAATAAAATGACTTGGAATAACTTTTGTAAGACCTGAAGATATAACATTCATTTAAACTAACTTTATGCACATTAATTTTAATTAACCTTGTATGCTTTTTCTTTTTCTTTTTTGTATTGAACTTATTATACATATATAAATTATTAGATTGAACTATAACAGATCAAATTGGGATATATACATATTTAATCCAATTATAGGCAAATCAAAAGAGCTTAACTATGAAGCTGAAACGTTTAAGGTTTAACCAATCAACCACTACCATATATATAAGTGGTAACCAATCAAGTGGTTATTTATTAAATTAACAGGGACATATACCATTTGCAACCCTAATGCTCGTTTGAGAGGGCTTTTACACAGCAGCTTCTGGCATTAGGCCCCAAATGAAAAATCGTGATGCCATGTGATGTAATCGTTTCTGGTCACGTATCATTTTTTCGTAATGTGTCAATGTTTTGGCTAAGTACCTCATCATCTTGTTTGCTCTCATGTGGTCGGTGACTCAGAGGCTGAAGTGGAGCTCCCTGGTGGCGAGTTACCTAGTGGCGAACTGCCTAGTGCCGGGCTGCCTGGTGGTGAACTACCTTGATGTCGAGCTCCCTAGTGGTGAGCTACCTTGATGAGTTGTCTGGTGGTGAGCTACCTTGATGGGTTGCCTAGAGGTGAGCTACCTTGATAGGTTGCCTGGAGGTGAGCTACCGGGTGGGCTACTTGGCTTTCTGGATGAGCTGCTTGGTGGTGAGCTACCTGGTGGCTAACTACCTTGTGGTGAGCTACCTAGATGAGCTTCTTGGTGGTGAAACCCAACTGCTCCCTGCAGGAGATGATCAGCTCATCTTTGTAGACGGCGGGAGCTGAGGGACCTGCAAGAACTGAATCAGAGAACCTGGGGGTGTTTACCCCTCGAGGTCACTCCGATGGCTAAGTTAGAACTTTGATAGTTGAGAGCTTGAAGATGATATTAGAGAATGAGAGAGCTAGAAAGCAGGGGTTACCATCCTTTTTTTTCCTCTTTGCCTCTGGGGGTGAGGTCTTTATATACTGGAGTCCTCGTGGTTTAGGTGGAACAGTTCCTGGATCCCAACTGTGATGGGACTGGCTTGCGTGTTAGGTGGGTGAAATGCCATCAAACGGTAAAACTGTCCCTTCTCGTCAGAACCAGGGAGTGGGTGAGCTAATATAGCCGTTACAAGTCACAATCCCGTAAAATGCGGGGTACGATGGTGAGCTCCTCGAGGTTGTTAGGTTGGCGCTTGTGTCAGGCAGCCAGCTCGTGCCAGGGCCAGGTCGCGCCAGGGTCAGGCTGCTAGCTCGTGCCAAGGCCAGGCTGCTAGCTCGTGTCAAGGCCAGGCTGCTAGTTTGTATCAAGGCCAAGCTGCCAGCTCGTGCCAGGGCCAGGCTGCCAACTCTTAGCAAAGGCAAGTTGTTGCCAAAGTGGTCCTGGGTGTCACCTAATTGTTTTGAGTTGCCAGGCTACAAGATGGTGGGCTACCTGTAGTGAGCTGCCTGTGGCGAGCTACCTGTAGCGAGCTGCCTATAGCGAGTTGCCTGTGGCGAGCTACTTAGTTGTCAAGAGGCTGCACTTAGTTGCTAAGAGGCTACCAAGTGTCATAATGTCATTGGAGGGCCAAATCCGCTCTCATCATTTGCCCCCTACTCCCGTGCTGAAAGTAACTCGGCGAAGGGAGTTGGTTTCTCCTTTTGGCCCATAATTCGACGAGCTTGTAAGCACTGATTCAATTTCCTTGGCTCTAGGAGCTGCTTGGAAGCGAGCTGCCCGCAAGGTGCTGAGGTCTCTGCTAGTTTGGTACTTTAGCCCTTAGGTTCTGGGAGTGACTTATAGTCCACTCTTGTTGACTTTGTCCATGCCGACGAGGCGGCTGGCTCTTGTGCGGCAGTGTTGCCCATGCCGTAGAGGCGATTGGGTCTTAAGCAGTAGTGTTGTCCATGCCGTAGAGGCGACTGGGTCTTTCAGCAGTAGTGTTGCCCAAGCCATAGAGGCGTCTGGGTCTTTCAGTAGTAGCGTTGCCCATGCCGTAGAGGTAATTGGGTCTTTCAACAGTAGTGTTGCCCATGGGTCTTTCAGCAGTAGTGTTGCCCATGCTGTAGAGGCGATTGGGTCTTTCAGTAGTAGTGTTGCCCATGCCGTAGAGGCGATTGGGTCTTTCAGCAGTATTATTGCCCATGCCGTAGAGGCGACTGGGTCTTGTGGCCCTTAAGCTTTAGGAGGGACCCGTAGTCCACTCCTGAATTTCGCCCACGTCGAAGTGGCAATTGAGTCTTCTTGTGGCCCTTAGGCTTTGGGAGGGACCCGTAATCTGCTCCTGAATTTTGTTACTCCTTAGAGACCTGCTAGGAACTAAATGTCAGAGGACCCGGGGTGGCTAACCCAGTGAGGTCACTCCGATGGCTAAGTTAGTACTCTCATAGTAGACTGCGAGGTAGAAATCACAATCTGAGAGCTAGAGCTTGCTTACTTGTTTCTAAGGCTGGTGCCTTTTCAGTTCGTTAGTTCGCGCCTGGGCCAGGCCACCAGGTCGGCGCCTGTGCCAAATCGCGCCAGGTCGGGGCAAGTGCCAGGCTGCCAGGCCGCGCACAGGCTGCGCCCAGGCCGCTGGGTGGGTGTCTTAGAGCTACTTTGTCTGTTAGCTCCCTACACAGTCTTTGAGTTGATAAAAAATGGAAAATATAAAGCGAGAGCTTCAATTTCTAAAAAGGTGAGGACTTAGCTTTCCGGGAGAAGAGGACTTAGCTTTTTGTAAGATAAGAACTTAGCTTTTTGTAGCGTTATTCCCACAGACGACACCAATTGATGTAACCGTTTCCGGTCACGTATCATTTTTTCGTGATGTGTCAATTGTTTGGCTAAGTACCTCATCATCTCGGCTACTCTCATGTGGTCGGTGACTCAGAGGCTGAAGTGGAGTTCCTTGGTGGCGAGCTGCCTGGTGGCGAGCTACCTAGTGGCGAACTGCCTGGTGCCGGGCTGCCTGGTGGTGAGTTACCTTGATGTCGAGCTCCCTAGTGGTGAGCTGCCTGGTGGTGAGCTACCTGGTGGCTAATTGCCTTGTGGTGAGCTGCCTTGATGAGCTGCTTGGTGGTGAAACCCGACCGCTCCTTGCAGGAGATGATCATCTCATCTTTGTAGATGGCGGGAGCTGATGGACCTACAAGAACAGAATCAGAGAACCCGGGGGTGTTTACCCGGCGAGGTCACTCCGATGGTTAAGTTAGCACTTTGATAGTAGAGAGCTTGAAGATGATATTAGAGAATGAGAGAGCTAGAGAGTAGGGGTTACCATCCTTTTTTTTTCCCTCTTTGCCTTTGGGGGGTGAGGTCTTTATATACTGGAGTCGTTTAGGTGGAGCAGTTTTTGGATCCCAACTGTGATGGGACTGACTTGCATGTTAGGTGGGTGAAATGCCATCAAACGGTAAAATTGTCCCTTCTCGTCAGAATCGGGGAGTGGGTGAGCTAATATAGCCATTACAAGTCACAATTCCGTAAAATGCGGGGTACGGTGGTGAGCTCCTCGAGGTTGTCAGGTTGGCTCTTGTGTCAGGCCGCCAAGACGATGCCTGGGCTAGGCCGCCAGCTCGTGCCAGGGCCAGGTCGCGCCAGGGTTAGGCTGCCAGCTCGTGTCAAGGCCAGGCTGCTAGCTTGTGTCAAGGCCAGGCTACCAGCTCGTGCTAGGGCTAGGCTTCCAGCTCGTGCCAGGGGCTAGGCCACCAGGTCGCGCATGTGCCAGGCCGCGCCTGTGCCAGGCCGTGCCTGTGGGACACCATCATCTTAGCAAAGGCATGTTGTTGCCAAAGTGGTCCCGGGTGTCACCTAGTTGTTCTGAGTTGCTAGGCTACAAGATGGTGGGCTACCTGTAGCGAACTGCCTATGACGAACTACCTATAGCGAGTTGCCTAGTTGTCAAGAGGCTGCACTTAATTACCAAGAGACTGTCAGGTGTCATAATGTCATTGGTGGGCCAAATCCACCCTCATCACCATGTTTGGTGAAAACCAATGATATGATTTCGATCACGAGTTGCCAAATTACTTACAAATGAAGGTAGATAGTTTCTCTGAAGCGTGATAGAATTATCTTTCAATAAAAGTTGTTCCAATACACTCCCAATGTAATTTGACATTACACATCTCAATATGGGACTAAGGCTCGATTTAATTTTACTTTTATAAAGTATTTCTTTCAACAAATGCTTCTAAGATTACACATTAAGTGATGACCGACCATAAAAATAGAACCGGCCATGTATGAGATATGGGCTCGGTCAATGCAGCTTAACCTAACAGCTTTCGCAACCAGGGAACCCTCATATTGACAATAATGAGGGCACCTTGGAAATCACACCAAAATTCCTAAATCCGATTTGCAAACCATCAATGTTTAATGTATTATTTTTTTTGTTGCAATGTTCGATGTATTATTAGAAACATGTGCATCATTGGCCTACCCAAATCTCTTCAATTAGCATCAATAAATGCTTCTCTTTTTTTTTCCAAGTTACCGAGAAGAGAAAATTCACCTTTGTCATTCAGTCAAACACGGTTGGCAGACCCTAATTAACATTATTCTGGGTAAAAATGGAAACCGATCGAACTGTTAACCATTAAAATAGGATGCAGTAGCATGTCTTCTGTCCGGTCAGACGATGCACACCGTACAGGTGGGGTGAATCCTCACTTATGTCAAATTGATAAGCATCATGCAATTTATACGGGTGCTACTAATAGATTAAGAGGGATTGTAATTTTAGATTTTTGAGTTTGAGTATAATCTAGGGGGTGTTTTTTTTTTATTTTGAGAGAGGGAAAGTTGTTCAATGGGATTTTGGTTTTCATTAACCAAAAATCTTATGTTCTTTTTTTAAATGTGTGGAGATCAAGAAAAGTTTATTTTTTTGAGTATCAATTACCTCGATGAATGATACTCGTCTCTTAGTTGGGTAAATAACTTTCCCACCTAGGAGGAAAGTTGCCAACACTTGAATGGGACACAAATGACCCTTTTAATAATAGATTTTTATGGTTAAAATGATCATTACCTTATTTACATGAGAAATAAAAGAACATGGATAAATGCACTTGTACGGGTAAATATTCCCTAGGAAAAATTTACCTAGATAATTGCATTTACTTGAGTAAATAACTTACCAAAAAGTGAACGAGGCCTCAAGGGGGCGTTCTTTTTTTGGATTTTGAGAGGGAGGAAAGTTGGTCAATGGGATTTTGATTCTTATTGACCAAGAATCTCATGTTCATTTTTCATATTTATATGGGGACCAAGGAAAGTTTAATTTCCTGGGTATCACTTACCCGGGTATGTGATACCCATCTCTTAGGTGGATAAATAACTTTCCCACCTAGAGGGAAAATTGTTAAAATTGAATGGAACAAAAATACCCTTTTTAATAATAGATTTTTATTGCTAAAATGGTCATTACTTTATTTACTTCAAAAATAAAATAAAAAACATGACTAAATTTAATTACCCGGATAAATGTTTCTAAAGAAAAACTTACCCAAATAATTGCATTTACCTGGATAAATAACTTACCAAAAAACAAACATGACCTAAAATATTTCCGAAATAACAAGGAAACAGCCCACTGAATCCAATCCCACTGGCGTGGTCAGTGGTCACAGGTGAGCCATAATCAGTGGGTCCCTTAATAGGTGAGCCATACATCATTGGGGGTGGACATGCTTTTCATTGAGAATAAAAGAAACTTGAAAAAGCAGAAAAAACGGTGAGAAAGACAGAAAGCGTGTTGAATGCACAAAATGGTTGGGTCAGCAGTTGGACCCGCTTGCAGAGTTGTCGTTCAAATAGTAATAAAGTATTGAGTGGGCGTGTGGACTCCATGTGCTTGATGCCATAAATTGTCTAGAGTCCAGACTATGTATCAAAAAGTACCGAAAGGCGTGTGGCATCTACACGACCTACTCAACCTCCAACTTTCTTTTGGTAATTACCTTCAACTTCAAGAAGAGTGATCTTATACTTGAAGTTTTTTTCCTTTTTCTTTTGTTTTCTTTTATTATTATTATTATTTTTTTTTGGAATGATCTTCATGCATGGTGCAATTTGGGTGGCCTATAGTTTTTCTTTGTGGCCAAGGATTTTTTATATTTTTTTTAGGTAAAAAACAAGGAATTCAATAAAGAGGAAAAGAGCCGAACAAGTTAACAACGTTGAGAAAACTACCGATCCACTCTTCTCTTATTGACCACCATGGACTAGCAAGATTAAGGTTTTAAAAACCGGATCGGATGCAGAACGGTTTTGGCCACTGGTTCTTGGGTCAAACGGTCTGACCGTTCGATTCAAATGAAAGGTATATTCTGATTTAAAAAATAAAAAGATGTCAGAACTGTTGTTTATGTCGATTGTTGGACCACCCGGGTCAATGGATCACTAACCAATTCAACAGCTTTTTGCCCAAGAACGAATTTAGAGTGAAATGGATCAACCAATTGCTTAACCAGTTCCCAGATCAACCGGTCAATCTAATTTTCAAAACCATGAACAAGATAGTGAGTTTGATAGTGATCTACTAATAAACACCCATAAGAAAATGTGATTTGGTATTCAAAAAAGAAAAAAAAAACAAAGAAAATGTGATATGGGGCGATGTTTTAAAAATTGATCTAGAGATTGTGCCTCACACACACGTACACATACATACATACATATATACATACATACAATACATATTTTATCAAAAAATAATGTATAATTATGTTTTAAATATGATATATGTACTATTTTATATTTAATTGATTTTTTTTAATTCAGTTTTTGAATTTTTTTATTTATAAAAATATAAAAAATTGTGATTTGATGCAAAAAAGGGTTTTTTCGCAAAGATGGCGGGGAAAGGCGCCTACGGCTCCTTAGGACGCATAGATCTCAAAAATTTACCCCCCAAAAAAAAATATTACCCCAATCAAATATTAGAGTGTAAAGTTATGGCCTCTGAAATTTTGCATGCATTGATCGAGTGTGTAACTTATAACCCAGTAACTGGGTCAAACGGGTCAATGGCTGAACCAGCTGGGTTGAATGGTATTTTACCAAATCAATAATTTTTGAGCGACTGACCGATCTAGAATCCTAGCAAGGGGTTCGAACGGTTCAACCAACCAGGTCAACGGTGGGTTAAAAACACTGATATGGAGACTTAATTCCCAGCTCTCATGGTGTGATTCGTTTTCGAAATACTTGATTTTTTTTTTATATTTAACCATATTTTCTATTACTTAGAGGGCATTTAATCATCTCCCAAGCGTAAAATGCATTCTAAATGATTCTTCCCTATTTGTTGATGACCACATAATACTTTACTTTTTTGAAATGAGGCACCAACATACTCATAAAAGCCTAATTACGTGGTTTTTAAAATTGACAGTTTTTCTCTAAATCATTTTAGAAGGTGTTTGCTAATATGTATTATTTTTCAAAACAAAACAAATGATACATAAACAGAAAATAATTGTTATATTGGCAATCAACACCTTATTAATTTATCTTAACCCTTCTAAACTCATGAAAACTAGTTCCAAACATGCCTCTATTGTTATGAGAACTTTGGGAACTTCACTTAATTAAACTCTGAAATGATAACAGATGATTTTTCCATTTTTGGGTTTTATACAGCAGAATATCATAATGTGCAAATATCATAACGTAGTTTGCTGATTCAAAGCCCAAATCAATCTTTATTTTTTTTTCCTTTTAAGCTATGTTTGGTTTGAAAGAAAATGAGAGAATGAAAAACAATTGTTAAAGAACTTTCCCCTCGACTTTCTGTTTTTCTCTCATTTGTTTTATCAATAAATCCAGAAAAGGTGGCGGAAATCCATGGAAAGTCAATAGCTTTATATGACCAATCTCTAATTCTCTACTTTTTTTTTTCTGAGGAAGAATCCTTATCAAATTCAGAATGAAACCTTGAAATAATTTTGTCAAATTTGAAATTGGGTATGAAAGTTTTGGGATATGTTAATATTTTATATAGGTGCGTTATATTATTAAAATGATAAAATGAAAAGCTTTCAATGGAAAAGCCGAAATCATGTACAATCCTTTTCTTTATACGTACTTTGCGCTTTCCCAAAGTAATTTATCATTTTTCCATTTTATTCTAATGGTTTTTTCGTTGTAACTTGTAAGACCAGGACAGGTCCCGATCCCTTTGGCGTTAAGGCTGGGCTGTGATTACTTTTTTATTTTAATCTTTTTATTTAATGGCAATGTTTCAACGAAGTCTTCATCAAAAGAGTCATAAAGCTGAACCCATAGCCAAACATTTGATATTTGATGGACAAAGGATCAACAGTCATCATTGTAGGGAGTGTTCGACAACATGGTTTTATTTTTTAAATAAAAGGAGTTTTACAACATGAAAATTTTTATTTTTATTTATTTCTAAATTGTCACATCAGTAAAAAATAAAAACATGTTTTTAAATTTTGTAAGAAAAAATAAGTTGATTTTGTTTTAAAATAAAAACGAATTTTCTAGTATAGAAAATTATATGATTTATAAAATATGATGTTAAATAATTAAAATGAAAACATGCATGTTTTCAAAATCAGATTCAAGAATATTCTTTTGATTTCACTTTTGAAAACAATCTGATTTTGAATCAAATGGTTTTCATTTATCATTGATGTTCTACAATATGAATGCTTTTGTTTTCATATGTTTTGAAATCTATGCATCATCAAAATGACAAAAAAACACATTCTTGAACTTTGTTATATAACCAGATGAAAATATGTTCATTCAAAAACATAATTTTTAATTTCAACTTTGAAAACAAAAACACATAAAACAGAGAACATCTTTTCGGTGCTTTTATTCTAAGAATCAATTTGTTTTCGAATAAGATGTTTTGATTAGTTTTCAGAATTCATAACAACAGCACTAATAGAAAAGAAATTTATATATATTAAGGTGCTCACTAATGTTAATGTATATGAAATATGATTTTGTTTTTTCTTTGCTTTTGTTTTTGTTTACACATAAGGGCATATTTGGGAGGGCTTATGCATTGATTGAGTCACTATGGAGAAAGCACCTAGATAGCTTCACCGGAAAGTTGATGTTTCATATAATCTTATTTTCAGGTTTCCAATTTTTTACTAAACATGGCTTCGTGGCTTTCCAGATTTCTCAACTCATGTAACATGAGAAGCTTCTGCATAAAAATCTATCCTACCAAACAGGCACTAGTGTCTCATTTGGGATGTTTGAGCTGCTTTGCCTGAGCCACTTGGAAGAAACTACCTAAGATAGCTTCATCAGAAAGTTGATTTTTCGGATCATATAAACCTATTTTTAAATTTTCAATTTTTTTACCAAGCATGGAATAAAATGGCTTTCCGGTCTTTTCGGCTTATATAAAGCCAAAAAGCCATACATTAACATTAAAGCCTCCCAAATAGGCACTAAATACTAATGCCCTGTTTAGGATGGCTTTTTGTATTGATTGAACTGCATTATCTGTCTCGGAGAAGCTAAGATAGCTTCACCAGAAATCAAATTTTTTGGCTCATATAAACCTATTTTCGGCTTTTCAATTTTTATCAAACATGGCTTCATGGCATTGGGTTTCTCATTTTATGTAACGACAAAAGCTGTTGCGTGAAACGGTGAAAGCCCTTCCAACAGGTACTAAATATCTTCTTCAAAGCACTCAACAAAGGCACTACTTAACTAGTGCCTTTTAGAAGAGTTGAAATGCAATGTTTCAGGTGCACTTACACAAACAACTTATAAATAGAGGTGCCAATGGTATTCGAAAATTTGATTTCGAATTCAAGATTCGACATAATCAAATTGAATGCGGAAAATTTAAATATCTGATTGGTTGAATTCGGATATCCTATTTATATTAAATAGTTAATCAGATTTGAATTCGAATATGACCAGATTTGATTCGAGAAATATTTGAATTCAACTGATTATTTAATTCTTATATATAATATATAAAATATTTAAATGATTTATATAATTTTTATATATAATAATTAAATTATATAAATAATTTATGCATTTATATGCTTTATATAAATAAAATATTTATGCCATATATTTATTGATTACCAAAATAATTAATTGGTCAAATTTGAATTGAATCAAATATTCGAATATTTAGTCGAATTCGAATTCAAATATTAATTTTCAATATCCATCGGATACCGAATTTTCTAATCGAATTCGAATTTGGATATTGCTTGATTCGATTCGAATTTGACCTACTTACGCCATGCCTATAAGGCTATAAGCTATATTTGGTGAAAAATCAGGAGAGTCCAAATCTTCTATCAATCATGGTTTTCAATATCCATTGGATATCAATTCCATTTTACCTCAAACCCGGTCCCTAGCCAAAAACCGTTGAATTGATCAATGACCCATTGACCTAGGTTGTTGAACTATCCACCCATTCAACCCATTCAATGGTTTTTTATCATTTTTTATTTTAATTATTTTTTTTTTGTCAAAATAGGCCATCTAATCGAATCATCGACCCAAAAATTGATTGCCAGAACGATTTCAATTCCTGGTCGTTTTTTAAAACATCAGTAATTCAGCCTCTTCGAAGGATTTCTTCAAAGCAACTAAACTAACTTGACTGAACCCTAAGCTGAGCCCTCCCAAATCGGCCCTAAAAACTCAAAACAAAGCGAAGCCCTTACAAACGGGCCCCAGCCATACTCTGCCATTACATGTCACGGACTGACCGACATACAGACAACTGCATCGTTGACTGGTGGGTCAAGCATTCTGCCATTTCTTCTACCCCGGAACCCATGCCCATCAACATTTGTCATTCCAAGTAAACCCCAGAAACTCTGCATCTCATTTTAAAACCAAATCAAACATCCATCATTTGGACTCCATCTCGGACATGGCAACCAAAGAATTGCAATATCAGGACAACGAAATGGGGTAATTAATCTCAGTACCCGATTAGAGAGATTCAGGGATTCAATTCAACAAAGAAAAAAAAAAAAGAACACGAGAAAAGTCTTTCTGGAAAACAGTCTCCGAAAAAAAACAAAAGAGGCTACTGGCTACTGAAGCTTTGATTCTCTTAGCCCCGAAAAAGATAAATAAACAAAACTATGGATTCCACCGAACCCATGTTCAAAGAAGAAATTGAAAGATGAATGAATGCGAAAGAGCGTGGACTGCACAAGCCAAGCCCAGATACAACCTACCCTTGACAGGCTGATCTTTATCATAAAAAACAAAAGGTTGAGGCGTTGTTGTTGAGCAGTTGTCAGGGACGGACGCGCTTTCAGATGAGAAAATGTACGAAGATGGGCAAATAATAAATAAATTACTGGACGTGCGTAGCGTTCACTCCTACTCGCTTACCGATAAAGTAAACGCGAGTTATTGAAGCAGCGTGTGTACTCCATGTGCTCGACGTAATGCGTATCCAAGAAATTCGTCGGCTATAGCGGCTATAGGCCACCCACCACACACAAAAGAAACCTTTAAAATATTAAAACCCGTGTGGCCGCCACGCGCTGTGCCACCTCTGCATTTTTATCCTGTCTTAAATTTGAGATCGGCTTAAGTCAGTGCAAGGCCTGTTCGAACAGCTTTCATCGGAAACATTTCCGTACTTCTATGTTTTATTTGATTTAATGAGAGATGAGACCTGATCTGCTATTCACATATGGCTTTTTACACGCGTCTCACATGTATTGGGAATATCTCTCGGTAAGTTATTTTTCACGTGAGATGTTCCCATTCCCAATACACGCTGGATGTGTATGTGAGGCGCCTAAGTATAGGAATGGAATCTGCTCCTCACACTTGGGCGCTTTATATGCACATCCACCATCCATTGGGAACATCTCCCATGAAAAATAATTTATAAGTACGGGAGATGTTCCAAATGCATGGTAGGATGTGCGTGTGAGGTGCATGTGAGGAACAGATAATCTATGTAATAATTAATAATGGTGTTAAACGGGCTTTTGCATTGATTGAATCTGATTTTTGTAAATTTCTAATTATTATAAAGTTAATGGAAGATTCCCGATTAGTATATTGTATTTTAGGCCAAGTGTCATTTTGATCCCCAAACTTTAAAATGCGACAATAGCACCCAAACTTTCGAAACATAACAATCCAGTACCTGTTGTTAACTACGTTAAGTGGCATTTGAAAAAGACACAAATGTCCTTCAAGTGTCATCTATTTTTTTTATCAACCATCCAAATATTGACAAAAAATTAAGAGTCTCAAATCCTTGTCTCTTCTACTCAAAAAAGTTGAACCACTAGAATGCCTGTTCAAACGTGACCCCAACTTTCTTGAATGGAAAAGGCAAGGATTTAGACTGTTAATTTTTTGTCAACATTTAGATGGTTGATAAAAAAAATTAAATAACACTTGAAAGGCATTTCTGTGTTTTTAAAATGTTATTTAACGACTGGTTAACAGTTAATTAAAGGCAGATACTGAACTATCACATTTTAAAAGTATGGGTACTGAATTGTCGCATTTTAAAATTTGAAGACTAAAATAACACTAAGCCCCAAATGTTAAAAGTTCCTTATTCCCTTTCTTTTCTTTTCTTTTTCTTTTTTTAATATTTTAATAAAACCTAAATTTGACAAAATGATCAAGCCCTAAATATACACCCCTCTTAAAGAAACTTGTGAAGTTTTGGATTATTTATTTCTAATTTGGCAATGAATTGGTCATGTCAGATCACGGATGACTAACCGACGGACTCACACAATAAACAAAGGCTTTTCCCGGTGTTGGAAGTTTGTGTATATGAATGGAGGCTGTAAAAGAAAAGACAACATTTTGTTATTTTTATGACATGTTTATGATTTATTTAAGATATGATACCGAAAAAAAATTGCAACCAATCAACGATACCTCGGACAAAGCTCTTCAGATATTATGCCATTCCGATATCATAGATTTATCCTTTTTTTCTTTAGCTTAGATAGATAGTTAGATGTTGTTATAATCAGTAAAAAAAAAAGGAGAAAAGAAAAAAAGAAAAACCTCTTTTTAAGTGTTGCTATTTAGGGTTGTAGTCGAATTAGATTTGGATCAGATCCATCTGCTTCTCATCTGATTACAGAACTTTTGCATTTGAAATCCGATATGTTGGATTCAGATTGTATTTAGATTTAAATTACCTTTGACTTATTGAATTTAAAATAACAAAAAAAGCTTAAAATATTTTAAAAAGCTAATTATTTTTAGCATTACATGTATATAAATATAAAATATTAAACTTATTAGTTATAAATATTACATAATTGTGTATGATATCAATATATAAACTTAATAATAATAACAGTAATAATAATAATAATTGATGAAAGATGATTTGGCCCGACTATGAAACGGCGACACGTGGACGTCGACTAGCGTAAACAACAGCTCAGCATTGTGTTCCGGTACGGCTAAGTGATAGACCCATAAAGCAGCCCGCTACGTGGTAGCGAGGTAAAGGAGGGGCTCGCCACAATGCAAGCTCCGAGTTCCCCGAGCTACCTCAAGGGATATTCCAAGGCAAACTTTAACTTGCAATCTAAGAAAGTCAGCTCGCCCGAGCTCCCGAACAAGGCAAATCATCCGAGGACCAATTCTACTAAGGGTACTTCTGAAGTATTCAAAGCTCGTTGCAGAGTAGCTCGCAAATGGGCCGCACAAGCTTTCCACAGGAAGCTTCTATTTAATAAGCCGTACCTATCAGACTGGGCCACGTCCCTA
>NW_010729125.1:2707930-2747619 GCF_000365185.1 Nelumbo nucifera
TATATATATATATATATATATATATTTCTAAAATACATATTTCAGTTTTAAATGTATTTTCAGAAAACTAGGTGGCCATGGGGGGCATGGATGAACTTAGAGCCGAAACCGACTCAAACCGACCAGCTCAATTTTACTTAATATTGGGTCGGTTTCAGTTTCCATCTCAAATAACCCGACCAGATTGGGTCAGTTAGGAAAACCTCAATAACCCGACCCAGCCCGACCCATGAACAGTAAAAGGGAAAGGGAATTTAAGGCCACAAGGGTCCCAGAAAAGTGAAAGGGAATTTAAGACCACAAAGGTCCTCTCGAGAACTTGCTTATTAAACACGTTAAGTAAATGACTGGATTTTGATCCACAATCCACATGAAACCCTCACCTGCCTTTGAAATGGAATGAATATATTACTTGAATTCCTATCCAATTGCTTTCATGTCTTCTCAATCATGAACCTACAGTTAAGGCCATTCATATATAATGTTTATATGAGTTAACCAATAATTTGTTTTTGGTACTCAATGTTACTAAGCCAATATTTATGCACATATAATTGTACCCATTAGAAAAAATAAAAAATTGCGTTTCTCTCAAATTGTTGGAAATTATAATATTCAGTTCCAAAAGCCTATAGCTGGCTTTTGATTATAATAGAAGAAACAAACTGGGCCTGTATCACCTTCATTGTCTTTTATCAATAAGATAACAAATTGCTTGGATTTTATATATCCATGAAAATTAGCCAAATTACCTTGATTAGCCCCACTAGGATGTCAGGGGGCTAGGTTAAGTGGTAAGTCCCTTCCACTGACGACCCGGCCCTATTAATCTTGATTAGAGGTTTAATAGCTGGCTTTGCACCTATAATAAGGGTTATAGCTTAAGCCTAGACCTGGCACAACCTAGCTAAGATTTTGAGTCTAAAACATAAGTTGAGCCTTAGGCTAAGTTGTGAAGGCTTGATATTTTTTTTATACAATATTATAATATATATATAATATAACATAAAATAATATATAAATATATGTATAAGGAGAATGACCAATCAGCCCAGATGAGAATTTTATAGCCCCAAAGTACAGGGGGAATGCATCTGACCGTGAAATGATGCCAAATTCACGGACAGGATGTGGTTTATAGGGGGAGAGAGCTAGTAGTAAGGGGGAAGGGGGGGCTGGAATTCAGAATTCTGCATCGTGTGTATCCGTACTTCTTCGTAAAATATATATGGAAATATATGCAGACTGAGCCAAATGATCACCCCTGCTATTGATCCGTTGACATTGCAGTATTAAAATATCTGTATCTGAAGGCTTATCTGAGTATTGATATATACACTATAAATTGGATGGATCGGGTTGGATTTGAACTGGAATTGTTTCAGGTCAGGGTCAGGACCCAACTCATTGACACATGACCCAGATACATTTCATTACTGTTTGTTTTTCTCTTTTCTTGAGACTTTTTTCAATGATGTGGCTTGGTTGGTAAGCCATGCATAAGCAAATTCCCATTAATCACATTTTAAGCATTTATTAGCCAAGAGATTCATCAGATTCACATCAGCAAGAGATAGTAAATTGAAAAATGGATCATCTTGATAAAGACATATTTTTACTATAATTATTTAAATCATGGAGTTGGAGAGAATTAGTTGTGGCAATAACCACTCCAATATAATTTATATACAATTTAATTTAATTCAACAGAAAGGTAGGAAGGGAGAAGATGGCTTTTTTTCCTTGTCAACATCTTCTCTTTTTTGGATACATATTGATCAAATGATCTTAGACTCTTAGCTTGTATCCAAAGCTAACATCTAGCACCAGTCTTTTTTGTGCCATTTGTCCTACAAACAATACATCCCAACTACTCCTACCAGCTCCTCTCCATAACAAAGCATCTTTTGACTTCACCAACAAACCCATCATCCAAAGGAGAGGGAGGAAGAACAGAGAAGAGATGGGAGTGAAGAATTCTCTGGTGGCCACATTGTTCATCTTTATTTGCTTTTCTTCCTTTGCTAGCTCACAATCAGACTCTTGCAGTTCTAATCTCAATCTCAATGGGCTTGTGTCCTTTGACACTGTCTCTCTTCATTGCTATCCTGTTTGGAACGCAAAAGATTACATCCTTAGAGTAAGTAACCAGTCCTTGTCTCATGAGATTACGATCCCATAACATCGATCGATCAATAGATGCAAGAAGAACGTAACATTTGTTCTATATTGCAGTATCTGCAGGCGGGACCGGAGCTGTGGAGCTTTGTTCTATCGGCGCCGGACATACAGTCGTACGTCGGCATCGGGTTCTCGAGCAATGGCCTGATGGTCGGCAGTAGCGCCATTGTTGGATGGGCTCCTGCCGGTGGGACTCCTGCTATTAAGCAGTACTATCTAGGAGCGACTAATGAGAACCAAGTCCTACCCGACCAAGGGAACCTGCAAATTGTGAACAACTCCATGGTGATTATATCTCAGTCATCTAGGTTGTACCTGGCCTTTCAATTGAGCACCTCTGAGCCAGAGTCCAGGATTCTTTACTCGCTCGGCCCAAGCAACTGGTTCCCATCATCAGACTATCGCTTGACCCAACACCAGGACCGAGTCTCTACTTCTATGAACTTTGTAACAGGTGAGAGCAACAGTAACCCCATTTAGCTCTTTTAGCATTACACTTTGACCACAGCCATGAATCCATGATCATGTTACCCAAATAATAGGCTAAGTGTAGACTGTACAGTTCATAAAAGGATTATTGGCAAATAGGGCTGCAAATGGATTGGTTTTTATTCTGATTTCAATTCAAATTTATCCAATTTGTCTAAGTCAGGTATCTGTTTATCAACTAGATTGAATCCAATATATACAAAATATCATTTTTTTAGTATTGAAATTCTTTAAAATTAAGTGGAATTTGGGATTTAAACTAGATATCCAGATATGCAAATCAATCAAATTTGAATCTATGTTTGACATATCTATCGAATATGAATCTCTTGGATTCTTATTGGATTGGATTTGGATATAAGCCTATTCAGTTCTGATCCAGTTCTTTTACAGCTTTGGCAACCAGCAGCATGTCTAAGCTGTATCTAGGGGGTGTATGCTGGGTACCCAATTTGAAGATTCTACACTGCATTAGGCCCAGGTTTCTCAGCTGAGCCCGTTCAAATTCTAACAAAACCACAACCTAAGCATACCCAAGTTGCACCCCTAGTTGTGGACAAGCTTCGAGCTCGGTCCATGAACATTTTACGTTAATCCAACAGCTTGGCCTATTTAAATTTTGACAAAATCCTAAGTCCACACAAGTTTCACTCCTAACTGTATACCTGTTCATGGGCCAGGTCTTGGCCCATGAACATTTTACACTTTTTTGAGTTAGGTTCATTCAAATTTTGACCAAATTAAGTTCAACCCCAGCCCATGAACAGGTCTACGTCTACCTTGTTAAAATATCCAGGTGGTGTAGAAAATTGGGTTAGAATGTGCATGACTATATTGCACTTGGCCCTTTTAAATTTAGTGTTGGGTTCAGAGTTCAGACCAGCCCTCAAGCCAAATCAAGCAGCCCGAGTTTTAACTTTGCTGACTAATCTCACATATACCGGGTTGTCTGATCTACAGGTCAAAGTAGTGTGAAGAGGCCGTACACGAAACTGAGAAGGGGCCATGGGACTCTGAATATGTTGGGATGGAGCATCTTTATGATCATTGGAGCCATGTCTGCCCGTTACTTCAGGGAGTGGGACCCAGCATGGTTTTACTTCCATGCTACCATCCAGTCTCTTGGTTTCATCATGGGATCGATTGGTGTGATCTTGGGATTTGTGTTGGATCATCAAATCAAAGCTGCTGTATCACGGCACAAGGTGCTCGGGGTCTTCATACTTTCTCTTGGCTGCCTTCAGGTTTGTATATTGCTTGCTGCCCCCATCTCATCCTAGCCGTCCATTATTCTATCAAAATTCATAAGCATTTAGAAAATCCCTATATTATGACTCAAATTGGCTGGGCTTGGCATTTAGGCTACGTTTGGTTTGAAGGAAAAAGTAAGAAAAGGAAGGGAAAGGTAGAAAAACCTTCACAAATTTTATATAGATTTTCTACTTTTTACTTCAAACCAAACAAAGCCTTAGTTGACGTGTATCTTGGCCTACCTTTTCCTACCCTAATTAGGACCCACAAGAATTTTTATTCCTTTTTTAGATGTATTGATGTTGATTTCTGCAGCAGCTTCACACACCCACTTATGGATTGCTAGATGAATCCTATTTCACCATTCCATTCTGTTTAATGTTATATCTATTGTTAAATAATCCATGTTTTCTTTTGTATACTTTAAGCCTTTTTAATCCCTTCAACTTGCAACAAATCACTTCTTATCAAAGTAAGGCTATAAATTTAATAACTAGTTCCTTTTCTTTTCTTCAATTGGCTTTCATTTATAGGTGATTGCTTTTATGCTCCGACCAAGAAAGGATTCGAAAGTACGAAGATATTGGAATTGGTACCATCATACTGTTGGAAGGGTTTTGATAATCTTATCAATGGTGAATGTATTTTATGGGATCCATTTAGGGAAAGAAGGGGATGGATGGAAAGCTGGTTATGGAGTTGTTCTTGGGGTCTTAATCCTTGTTGCCATAATGTTAGAGATAAGAATGTGGAAGAGAATGTGAGAATTTTAACTAGGAAATAAGTCTTTCTATCATTCTTATCTGTATGTAGTTCTTCAGTACTCTCATCTCCACCGGCTTTGTTGGTCCTTTGTGTTTATCATGTTAAAATATTTTGTTAGTCATGGATGAATCGATTAAATATTTCCAAGAGGTTTATTGTTCCGTGATGATGATGATGATGATATGGTATTGATTGATGAAATTAAAGAAAGGTTAAATGCAAAACTAGATTTATGAACAAACATCTTAGATAAGAGGGCTTGAAAATAAACTGTGACTACAATGAAATATCTGCAATAAATTCACCAAGAGTAGCAATAATCAAAATAGAAGTACGTTGACACTCTGTATATGGAGGAATTTTTCAGATACTCCTATTTTCTTACTACTACACAAATTAGGGGGTGTTATACAACATGAATGTTTTTGAAATTACCATATTAGCAAAAAAAAAAAAATATGTTCTTGAACTTTATTTTTGTTTTTAAGGTTGTGTTTGGTTGCAGTGCAATTTTATTTGCACTAGTACAAATGCATGAGAGTGCAAATAAAAAAAATAAATAAATTCTCATTTAATTTTGATTTGGGTTTTACTTTATTTTGCTTCATGTCTTAATTTATTTCATTTGTATTGCAATCAAATAAAATAAGCTTAAATTTTAACAAAAAAAAAATATCAGAATATATACTTAAATCATTTGCATTGTCATAATTTTGCATCTGCATAAATTCATTTGCATTGCAACCAAACACAGCTTAAAGGTAAAAACTGGTTGTTTTGTTTCAAAAAAACAATACATTTTTCGGAACCATCAAAATAATAGTTTCTGAAACAAAAGCAAATTATATTAATTAGTGTAGAAGTTATATGATTTACAGAAAATGATATTAAATAACCTAATGTAAACATGTTTTTTAAAACCATAAATTCAAGAGCATGATTTTGGTTTCAGTTTTGAAAACAAAAATCAAACACAATTAACATGTTTTTCTCTTTTTTTTTTGTGTTTTTGTTTTGAGAAACAATCTAATTTTACACCAGATGGTTTTGATTTGTTTTTAGAATGGGCAACAAAAAAAAACAATTCAGATTTTAGCAGTGGTGGAGCTAGGAATTTTATTTTATTTTATTTTTATTTTTTTTTTGGGGGGGGGGGGACAAGTAGGATTTGGGGAAAATTGGATTGAGAAGGTTTGGGTCTATTACATATTTTTTAAAGAAAAATAAACATTTTTTTTTATTTTGGGAGTTGGAGGAGCATTAGAGAGTGATTCATTACATATTAGCTCAAGTTTGAATTGGGGGGGCCAAGGACCCTCACCAATATACTTGGCTCCGCCCCTGGATTGTAAAATTCACTCAAAATACTAATATGTGTCTAACTTGATACATATCAAAACTTTAACCTTAATTGTTGGGTTTTTTAAAAGAAACATCTTCTATACCCTGAATTGGTTTTTAAATTTATTTTTATTTTTAAAAATCGTCTTTTAGTATTATATAATTGGACTAGTGGGTTAGAATTTAGTAAAAATTCCAGAGTTGAGTCCCACATGAACAGCCTATAAGCTATATTTTGATGAAAATTCCAGAGAGTAATCAATCTTGAGTCAATTATTTGAAAAGTCATCCCCTTTTGCCTTTAACCCAAGGCTAAAACTGTTCAGCTTTTAGATTGAACAATTTCTTGAAATACTGGTTCGATTTTTAAAAACACCATGCTCTTCATTCTCACACCGCCCTAACAGGCCAATTTTTTGTGACTCCCCAGTCGGTGTTCATGGGGATCAGATCTAATAGGTACAAACATAATAAGCATATCCAATGAGAACTTACTAAATATTCTGATAATTGTCAATAGCAGTGTTTTTGGAAACTAGACCAGAATGCAAAAACCGGGAACAGGTTTTTTGCCAAAAAGTGTTGATTTGGTCAATGAACTGCTGACGCAGCTGACTAAGCGATTAAACTGCTAAACCGTCCACCCAGTAACCTGGCCCCCTCTCAAGTCAGGTTGGGCACAACCTGTGGCCCAGTTCCCAATCGTAATGGGTCGGGCTTGAGGAAACGGGTCATGGCAGGTTGGGTCTTTTTTTTTATTTTCCAATTTTCCTAAGTTAAGAAAATTAAAAAAAAAACATATATTGTCAGAAAATTAATATTAATAATATACAATAAGTTAGAAAAATTGTGAAAATTTTATTTCATTTGAGGAATCAGGCACCATGGCAAGCCTGGCCTAATCAGGTCTTTTTTCTTTATTTTTCAATTTTCCTAAACTAAGAAAAATTAAAGAAAAAATATATAATTTAATGTGTACAAAAATAATATAAAATACATTGGAAAAATAGTACAATGGAGTTTAATTCATTTAACTTCATAGCGAATTTGTTATTTTAATCTTTTTTACCTTTGTTAAAATATTTTTGATGTAACCAAATGAACTTAGATTAATTAATTAATTAATATTTGTTAATATATTCTTAAAAAAGAGTAATGACCCCTATGGGAGTGCGTGACAGTGACATTTAAAATTCTGTCACATTATTCTCTAAAATCATTACCCAACTAAAACAGTGATTTCTTGTTTTCTGTTGCAGACTTGCAGGGGACCAACCGCTAGTGCATATATCAAAATATATACAGGGAGATTCTTAGACCCTTGATGTAGAAAACAAAACCAAAACAAAAAAGAAAAGACTCTATCACAGAAATCACATAATCAGAAAATGTGTGTGGCCAACGAACGTGTTATTTGAGGGCCAAATCTTACCTTTATGACTCTCAGTTAGTCCTGATAGTGGGTTGGCCCTTTCGATATGCCCTACAGTGGGTGTATCGGAGGTCTGACTGGTTCAGATGGTAGAGGAGACTTAAATCACCCCCCCTGAACCGGTTGCAAAAAAAAGCCTGAAACATTGTATCGGTTCGTCCGATGCACCCATATCGACGTATACCAATATTTTGAATCTTAGTTCCAAGGTCTGGTAGGAACATGATCTGTTTATCTTGAATGTATCTGTCAAACACCTTTCAAATGTTCATGTTGATTCTTAATCCCACGTTTTGAACATCAAGCGACCTCTCTCTGGTGTTGCATCTTTATAACCACCCACATTTCTTGTGGCTTTGCTTAAACCATTACTCAAACGATAATGCCATTTTTTCTTTAATTTTATACAAAGGGTATTATTGTTATTTTCTCAAAATATAATAGTCACGTGGTAATAGTATCAATTTATCTTTAATTTTATAAAAAAGATATTCTTGTTATTTTCTCAAAATATAATAGTCACTTAGTAATAATGTCATTTCTTCTCTAATTTTATAAAAAGGGTATTATTGTTATTTTTTCAAAATATAATAATCACCTGGTATGACGTGTGAACGGATTGTAATAGAATCGTAAGTGAGTAATTAGTCAATTGCAACTTAAAAGGTTTAAGACAATAGTAAACAATAACGATAGAGTTAATAAATTAGCTAAACTATAAGCCTAGTTTAAGAAATTTAATTTGCCCAAAAGGGAAAATAGACGTTGGGCAATTGGGCATAAAAAAAATGCCCTGATTTCTTCTTCTAGCATGGAGCTCACACCAATAACCCGCTCCTGTTGCTAGTATCTCATAACGTTCTGTCCTCAATTAAATTCTCTCACTCTTGTCACCATTGTCATGTTCCATTAATTCTACTGTTTTGTTGTTCTAATACGTGTCTTAGGAGTATTCATCTCTAAAAACTAGTTGTTAGAGGGAGAGAATTCAACATATATATCATACAACAGTATTTCATCTTATAGATGTGGTGAAGGATTATGATCCATTATATGGATGATCGAACCATGCTAGATAGTTGGACGAAATTTCATAAAAAAAAAAATTCACTATCCTTCTAGGAATCCAATTCCCTATGTTTCGAAAAACTACATTTTTCTTATATCGATCTTGCACTAAATTGGACCAGATTTAAAACCAAATAAAAGGGGAGATGTATACTTAATATAGATACCACAAATGCAGATCCCAATGTGAAAACTCACACCCAAATTAGTCCTAAAATCAGCCTTCACTAAAAATGGCGCAGTGTACTCTTGAAGCTGATTCAGCAACGCAGTTTTCAGCAAAACTGCAATCCAATTGTTTGGGTCGAATTGGGGAGGTGAGCACAGAATTTCTCTGAATTTTTCTTGCAAAAATTAGAGGAAAAACTAATCTCTATCAATCCTAAAAGTTATAGTCGAACTAGGGTTTCTTAGAAGACAAAAGAAGAAGAAAGAGAAGAATTGAGATGTGTTCTTGATGAATTCGCCCTCTTCTTCTTTTATCACTTTATGGAGCACTTCTCCTAATCAAATTAGAAGACTATCCAAATCTAATTTGGATCTGGACTCTATTAAGAGATAAGCCTTATCCTCTTAAGAGGATAGGTGCTCCATACCTATTTTCAAATCCAGATTCGCCCCATGTCACATGACAACTTAACTAATCATATTAATTATGGGCTTTAAGCCCATCAGCTATAAGGCTCACAACTCAAGAGTGTTGCATGGCCAACTTAGGCCTGATTTATATGGCGTGGGACCCCACAATGACCTCACATAAGTCCACATGGGTTTCAGCCCAGCCTCTATGAAAAGGCCTGGCCGGATTCACTACTGAATGAAGTGAACCCTTGAGTACATCACTATAGGCTCAAAATGGGCCCAACATTTAAACTAAATAATCATTGAATTCAGCCATCCTACGAAAACCCAAGGATAATGGACTTAAGTAAGATAAAGCCCATAAGGTAATCAGCCTTGTAATGGTCTCTTACACTTAACCTCTCGGCACATAATGATCGAACACTACCTGACATAGAAGGACATCTCCCCTGGCTACAAGGTGCAGTGTCACACTCCCTGTTCGGATGGATTCCGGGAATTAAAACCTTTTGCAAACATTTTTCATAAAACATAATATATATACCATATAAATATAATTTGCAAAACCATATTTTAAACACAGTCAAAATCCACTACTGGCACTTTAGGTTTCCATCAGAGAGAGTGTAAACCCTATCATTTACTTTGTCCAACAAAAGAATCGATCCTATCACTATGATCACCCACTTGAGTGAATTCTTAGATTGCCCCAACATACCTAGGTTTTGACCCTCAATGGATCTCACTGATTGGCATATCAAAGACAACCTAATCTGACAACTAGTGTAGTACCATAATCAAGTCTAGAGGTTATGTGTAACTTTCCAGTTTTGCTCATCAATCTCCAAGGTCCAGGAAATAATTGGAAAATGGTTCGGGTTCTGCGTTTTAACCAAACGCACACTAAATGTGTTTCGGGTTTAACCCTACTAGTTGAGACAAGCTGCCTCAACTTCTTTATCAACACATTAGTATCAGCCTTGACAAGATAAACTCCTCAAGTTTATCCAACGACTGAGAACATTCTAAACTAACACGAATCTCATAAGTGTTTAGTTTAAGGGGTAAATTCACATAAACATATCGATATCAATATGAAACAATAATGTACTTTTATTCATTTACAATAAATATATTTGTACATCAATCTGATTGAAGCTAAGGGATACACTATCTAACATGTGGGATATTTCACATTAACATATGGATTGTAACATGTTCTGTTTCAATGCTTGTCACAGGTAAAAACTAGTCCGACAATACATCTTTAAAATCATTGGTGAGATACATGTGTAGCTTAGTTTGGCGATGCATTTGCCACAACGTTTAGTGAGATATATCCATGGTTTTTAAACTAGACTAGACAGGGAACCGTTCTGGGATCAATTCTCGGATTGAATGGTCTGATCGTCTAATTTGAATGGACAACCCGTTTTGATAAAAATAAAATAAAAACAAAAAATGGCAAAAAACCATTCCTAAGTTGAACGGTTTGATCGCTTAGGTCAATGATTCACTGTTAGGCCAATGATTCACTGACCAAATCAATGATTTTTGGCCAAATAGTGGTTTTGGGGTAAAATGGAGCTGATCAGATGACAGACTTCCAATTTTTCTGGTCCGATCCAGTTTTGAAAACATTGGATATATCTTTAGAATCATTGTACAAAAGCGAGTTGGGGTTCAAGGGAAGCATGCAACTCCGAATGAAAAATGAGCATGTCACCTTATCAAGTTAATAGGAATTTAACGGAATTGCTCTGTTAAGGCTAGTCCAATCAGCCACTAAAAGACAAAAAAGTGAAAAACGACAACCTCCTTCATTCGAATTCCCCTCTCACCGTCTTTCAGCATCAAACAACAGCAACCAAGTTGGGAGACTAATGTTCGGTTACTGGAAGTAAAATCATGATCTTCTTCTTCTCTTCCTGTCACAGACAGAATAGAAGTGCAGGATATGTAGGTAGAAAAAAGAAAAATCAGAAAACAACAAAGAAGAAGGCCAAAATCCTTGCTCTTGCATTGCCACCGACATATTAGCTGATTTCATGCATTATGAGGTCAATGTTTTCTGCTTTAGTAATCAGACTTTCAGGTAATCTTTTGCTACCAACTTCTGTGTATCGGGATCAGATCGGTTGGAATCCAAACTTCATGTAATTGTGCTACATCCGATTGCTTCTTGTATTATTCAGTCCATAAATTCAAGTGTTTAAATGCTCTCGGAAAATCTAAATGTACTTTAGCGAGGATTGGAGAATTCTTTGAAGCTACTAGAAATGAGGTTTAACTGTGTAGTTTTGACTGCCCTTTTTTTGCTATTCAACGAATAGGAGAAAGCAAGAAATGAAGGTAATGATGAGCAACTGATTTTTTTAACTGTCCATGGATGGATTTTCTCTCCTAATACCTCAAGTAGCAATTCGGCTTTATTCATGCTTTCCTTTTCTCCCCCTCAAATGTCAGAGCTCAGCCTACTTTAATGATCTTAATTTTGAAGGTTAGGCTTACTTTACTCCGACATCTGGTAGCGATTGATTCCTTGTTGCCAGATCAAATAGAGGGTGTTGGGGTTCTCGGACACGGCCTTAAGATTTCAGAGGATTGTTGTTGATAAAAATGAGAAAAAAAATAAGAAAAGGGAAAGAAGAAGAAGGTGGAAGAGAAAGAGAAGAAGAATTTATCATTAATCTCTGGTCGTCGATTGATGCCTCACGCTAAACACCGATTGTTGTTGATGCAGCATAATCTGGGCACTCCTAGCTGGCTGAGAGTTGGTTCCTAGCTGTGATGGACGACACCTGAGAGGAAGAAGAAGATGAAGGGTTTCCGGGGAGCTCTCTCGGAGGGTACACTCCGATAGCTAAGTTAGAACTCTGGGGAAAGCTCGAAGAAGATACAGAGAGTTAAGAGTGTTGAAAGTGCTAACTTCAATACCTTCGCCTCGTGAGGGTTGGGGTTCTTTTATATCGGAGCTCGGTCACATCTGGCATAACCACCACTGCCCTAGCCGTTACTGCCAGGGCAGGTGTGGCAGGTGCAGGTTGCTGCTACAGGCTGCTATTGCAAGGTACGGACTCAACAGGCGCGCCATGCTTTTCAGAGACGGCAAACAGAACGCCGCCTGGCAAGGGATCCGAGCCCTGCCACCGAATCCGGTAGGTACGGATGTCAGGCAGGCACGGATGTCAGGTAGATCTCCCTGCAGTCTGCCAAGCTATTGTACGCCGAACCACCTGGGGCAGGTTTGCCTTGCACCGAGGTGTCGAGGTGCCCGCACTGGAGGCGGGCCTTAAGCAAGTTTGAACAGGAGTCTCAACGGTGCTGCCCTGAGGTGTTTCTCCCTCAAGACACTTAGCCAAAAACCAGGGTGCTCCCTTCTTAGGAAGGGAGAGCTCGGGGCCCCTTAGGAGGAGCTCGGGTCTCAAGGGGAGCTCGGGCCCTGAGAGGAGTTCGGGATCTCCCACACTTGGTGGGAGTCAAGGTCGGCCGGGCGTTAGTCCCCGGCGAGTCGCTTAACCCACCAAGTGGCCAATGTTGGACTCGACGGGTCCCTCCCGTCGAGTTACGGTTGTACTGTTAGGCTGAGCTGTTCGTCGAGCCAGGTCACGCACACGTGTCCCTGCACTATGAGGTCGGGCCAAATCACCCTCCATCAATTGCCCCCCACTCCCCGTGCTGGGAGTGCTGACCCAGTGCGGGGAGTTCACGGTACGCCGGGTGGATTTGGCTCGGCACTTATGCCACCCTGTCGGGCAACCCGTTGGCCGGACCGGTCTGGCACTCGGTTCACACGAAAGGAAAAACCCGGGCCACGTACAACTCACACGCGGATATTACGCGATCTGGACTTCGCGGACGCGAAAAAACGCGCTAAAATGATTTCACCTCGCGAGCCTCGCAACCGGTTTTCTTGAGAACTGTCAGATTGCTTCGATCTTGACCGTTGGCGCCCGGGCCTAGCGGCTATAAATAGTGGGGGACCCTGGTTATTTTCTTTTGCCACTAAGTATCCTTCGTCTAGCTTGAGCTCATGTCTGGAGTCTTCAGCTCGGGTCTTCTAACTCGTCTAGTTCTAGTTCGGTTGCGTTTTTCCTTGGTGAGTCCCCGAAACTCCCTTTCTCTTTTTTCAGTTTTTTTCATTCAATGTCTAGCGGGGATAGTCTCTTAGACGAGCCCGAGGTGGGTACCTCGGGTCAGGGTGACCCCGCTGTTACCCAGCCTTCCCACGAGGCACGAATGACCTCGGGTAGGCTGGCGTCCACCTCCCGCCGAGGTCGGGTGCCATATCAGTTCGGTCCATCCACTATGACGCTGGAGAGACTTCAGCACCTCATCCAGCATTTCAACCTACCTCAGGAATACTCATATAGTCTTCCTACCGGCAACTTCCCTTGGGAGGGATGAGATCGTGATCTTTAGGGAGCAACTCGTCGGCGGGCTTCGTCTCCCTCTTCACCCCCCTTATCCCCTAGGTGTTGAGACGTTTTAACGTCACGCTGGACCAGCTCCACCCAAACGCTATTCGAAACGTGGTCGGGACTATCTCCCTTTGTTTCGAATACAACCTTCCCTTAGATATAGATATCCTTTGTTCTGTTTTGTCAATAAAGAAGAGCGCCTCGGGTGTTCTCCTCGAGCACAGGCGGACTTACTATTTGTCCCCTCACCCGGGCTTCAAATTCTTACATAAACTCCCAAGCAAGGTCCTGGCCTGGAAGCGGGACTACTTTGTAGTCCGGAGCAGCACGGGGTGGCCCTTCCTTACTAGCTGGAGGTTGGCTACTTAAGACCCCGGCATTATTCTCGACCGAAAGACGAGGGAAACACTCCACTCATGGACTCAGGTCGGGTTCGATCACAAAGATTACATTGCCGAAGAGAAGCTCATTCAGGCCGGTTTGAGCCCGGGTAGGTCTATTTTTACCTTAGCGTCTCGCTTAATCAACTAAGTGTTTTCAAGCTTACTAACGCCGAGCTCTATTGCAGGTCCCATGGAGGAAGAGAGGATTACCGGTCAAAGGCTCCTTCGCCAGATGAAGAAGAGGAAGAAGCGAGCCGCCAAGAAGGCACGCATAGAGCCCCCAAGTACCCCCACCCCGGAGCCCGACCTCCCACAGGTTCCTTCTTCGGGGCCCGAGCTCCCACAGGCTCCCATCTCGGAACCCAAGCTCCCTAATGCCCCTCTAGTGATAGATTTGGAGGGGAACTTGCCATCTCAGGAGCCTAAGGTGGCGGCAAAGTCGGTCGCTGAGCCGGCTGGGGTTGTTGTCGAGGCTTCTAAAGAATCGACTCATCGTGCTACTGAGACGACGGTGTCCAACTCGGGGAGCCAGGATGAGGAGGAGAGCATCATGATCCCCTAGTATAGCCTTGAAAAAAGTAAAGGGGCTGTCTACCCCGCAAAGGTTACAGACTGGGCCAATCTCACCCCTGGTCAGCTCGGGGCCCGTGCTGCAACCCACGCTATGGTGGTGAGTCCACACTCTAAGAATCATCATTTTCCCATTCTTTCATTCTTCTCTTTGGTACTGACCGACCTCCTTTTGTCAGGTGAACACTGCCGTGCACTCGTTGACCCTTCAGTCTGACAGACATCTGCAGCGGGCTTTGGCTGGTGAGGAGTCATCTCGCATAGCTCATATTGATCTGAGGGCAGCTCGGTGTAAGATCCATCAGTTGAAAGGTGACGCTATAGCTCAGAAGAGCTTCATTGAAGCTCTATTGTCAGAGAAAGAGGAGCTAGCCCGCGAGAGGGACAGGCTGAAGTCTAAGGTGAACGGGCTCAGAGCAGGCTAGGAGGTCTTAAAGCTCGAGGTGGAGAGCCTCAAGGCGAGTCAGAAGGCTTCGCAGCTCGAGGTGCAGGAACTTAAGGAAGCCAAGGGGGCCCTGGAGCACGAGGTGGAGTACCTCAAAGCTGATATTAAGGAGAAGGCTGAGATCTTCGATCAAGTTCTCGGGGAAACAAAGGTCCAGGCCGTCATCGACTACGTCAAATCATCTTGGTTTGATGATGTGATGTCGCAGGTCTACCGTAGGGGGTTTAAGCTCAGCAGGTGGTTGATAAGGCATACATACCCCGACCTCGACACAAGTGCCATCACCACCTGGAGGATCACAGACGACATGGCCCGCCAGGCCATGGATGACCTAGACTCCAAAGAGGAGGGCGGCGATGAGGAGGTTGGTGCTACTGACCTGGCTGACACCCCCGAAGAGGCTCCGAGTGAAGTCAACAAGCCTTCGAAGTAGTTGTGTGCTCCTTGTACCCTGGGCCTGCGAGCTCAGTTTTACTTTCTCCTTTTCTTGATCCTTTGTACTGAGGTTTTTGTAATGGAAGCACATATTATGTAATGAAAGTACATATTTTGTTAAGTGTTTGTGTAATTCTCTTCTGTCAAAGTGTTTGTCTTATCCCGAGCTATCGAGCTAGCGAGTTTAGTTCTTGAGGTGGGCGTCCCTTTACCACTGTCACCCCGAACTGTTTCCCTGTACTTGGTAGGGGTGACCATAAGATTTTACAACATACCCCGAGGGGGACATAGTAAGGCATATGCCCGATTTGGCTACTTAGGTTGGTGTTTACCCCTATCAGCGTATATCGAGGTAGGCTAAGCGTTAGGGAGTTCGTACCTGAGACTCCTTTTGTCCTTGGCATACTAAGCCTATGCTGGCGAGACGGTTAAGTCATGCATAGCGCCGAGGTCTTCAGTTAGCTCGGTGTGTTGGCCCTTAGGCTAGAGGGAGCGACTCATGGTCCATTCTCCTGAAGTCTGCCCCTACCGAGGGGGTGATTGGGTCTCGTGTTTCCGAGGTCGTCGCTAGCTCAGCGAATTGGCCCTTAGGCTCTAGGAGCGACCCGTGGTCTACTCAATTCGGTAATTTATGGGTAATATTGTCGTAGTAAGACACAGTAAGGCAAAGTAAGGCATAGTAAGACATATGCCCGAACTGTCTTCTGGATGTATGCCGAGGTGAGCTAAGCGTCGCGGAATCTACTGGTCTGCTTGCGCCCTCGATACATCATGTAGTGTGGTGGCCCCTTAAAATTTATTCGCGTCATAGAGGTGGTCCGCTCTCGGAGAGACTCGTGGTCCGCTCTCGGAGTTTTATTGCACCGAGGTCTTTGTTAGATCGGCATTTTGGCCCTTAAGCCCTGAGAGGGACTCGTGGTCTAATCAGTTATAGGTAATACTGCCTTAGGTTGACAATATTCCATGCCCGAGGTACTTGTTCCCCTTCCAGGGTTTCGAGCTCATACGTTTCTTCCCCGAGTACTCGCTTTACTCGGTAGGGTCCTTCCTAGTTCGGACCGAGCTTTCCAACACTGGGCTCAGGCACCATAACCTTACGGAGAACCAGGTCGCCAACGCAAAGAGTCCGCTTTTTGACCCTGGAGTTATAGTACCGAGCTACCCTTTGCTGGTAGGCTGCAGTCCTGATGTATGCAAGGTCCCGTACTTCTTCAAGCAAGTCGAGGTTGGTGCGTAGCTCATCTTCATTCGCCCTGTCATCATGCGCTTCTACTCTCAGCGAGGGTACTTCGATCTCGGCTAGAATGACTGCTTCGGTGTCATAGGTGAGGTTAAAGGAGGTTTCTCCTGTGGCAGTCTTTTCTATGGTACGATAGGCCCATAATACACTGGGCAGCTCGTCTGCCCATAGTCCCTTAGCTCGGTCTAGTTGTGCCTTTAGTCCGCGGAGAATAGCTTTGTTCATGACTTCTGTCTGACCATTTGCCTGAGGGTGCGCCATTGAGGTGAAGTTCTACCGAATTCCCATGTCTCGGCACCAGTTTTGGAATTCGATGTCTTCGAACTGCTTACCATTGTCTGAGATCAGTACCCAAGGTACTCCGAAACAACACACTATGTTCTTCCAAAAGAAGTTTTGCACATTCCGAGCTGTGATTGTTGTGAGAGGTTCAGCTTCGACCCACTTTGTGAAATAGTCAACTGCCACCACTAGGAACCTCCTTTGTCCTGTAGCCGGTGGGAATGGTCTGAGTAAGTCAATCCTCCATTGTGCAAATGGCCACGGGCTAGTGAGGTACTTTAGGTCGGTGGCAGGTCGGTGGTGGATGTTGGCGTGCTTCTGACACTTGTCGCATTTTTTAACGAGCTCGGTCGCATCTGCCTTCATTGTTGGCCAGTAATACCCTTGTCGTAGTGCTTTCTGAGCGAGGGCTCTCCCCCCCAGGTGTCCACCGCACAGGCCCTCATGAGTATCGCGGAGGACGAGCTCGGCTTCAAAGGGTCGCAGGTAGGGGAGCGTGTAGGATCTTCGGTACAGCCATCCGTCTATCATGACGTATTTGGCTGCCTGACGCTCTACCCTCCTGGCGGCATTATGATCTGTGGGGAGGGCCCCGTGTAGCCGAAAGCTCGTGAGCGGATCAATCCAGCTCGACTCTGCTTGAACGACGGGAGCGACCTCCTCTGCCCCCCCGAGAATGCTAGGTTGAGGCAAGTTTTCTATATACACAGTCCTCATAGTGTTATCTCCCATGCTGGCTAACCACGATAGGGCATCGGCCTTAGCGTTCTCTGATCTCGGGACTTGCTGGATGAAGTGTGACCGGAAATTGAGCAGAGTCCCTCTTACTTTGGCTAAGTATGCTACCATGGTTAGCTAGCGAGCTTCGTACTCACCCAGAACTTGATTGACCACGAGCTGGGAGTCACTACAGACGACGATGTGCTTGGCTTTCACTTCCTTTGCCAGATCCAACCCGGTTAGCAGTGCCTCGTACTTTGCTTTGTTGTTGGATGCCGTGAACTCAAAGCGTAGCGCGTACTCCAGTTTCACACCGCTTGGCCCGTACAGAATGATCCCAGCTCCGCTGCCCTACCGATTTGATGAGCCATCTACGTGAAGGATCCAAGGTTCTTCATCCCAGTTCGGGCTTGGCCTAACTAGGTGAGATGCCTCGCTGGTTGCTACTTCACGGCGCTCGAGTTCAACCAGCACGAGAACTCCAAGCTCTCCCGTACTGGGGGCCTCATGTTCCACCGGCCTGGGGACTTCAGAGCTAAAGGTGCATTCAGCGATGAAATCTTCCAAGGCTTGGGCCTTGATAGCAGTTCGTGGTTTATACTAGAGTTCATACTCGCTGAGCTCGATGGCCCACTTCGTCAACCTTCATGAGACCTCGAGCTTGAGCAAAACTTACCTCAGTGGTTTGTTGGTTCGGGCACCTCTTACTAGTGTTGAAGTGGGAGGTGAAGACCTGCACAAATTGCGCCTAGCTCCTTATTGAGCCCGGCATGAGGTTTCGGTACCAGGTGCGGGCTACTCCCTTGAAAGTAGTGGAGAAGGCCACGCACATGCAAGACTCACTCGCCCTGGCCAGATGCATATGGGATTGGAAGGCGTCGACGTGGTCGTTGGGGTCAAAGGACCCATCATACTTGTCTAGCGGGGGGAGCTTGAAGTCCCTTGGCATGGGGATAGCGAGGAGCTCCGGGGACAGAGGGGAGGGGACTGAAAGAAGTGGTGTAGATTTTACCTCTTTTGAACTTATTTCTACTTTGCCTCTGAGCTCAAGCAAGCTGTGGGTGGTGGCAGTTCGGCGAGGTCGGCGGCGTCTCCGTTGCTTCTTGGTCGGCTTGGCATTGGTGCTGTTGGCCTCGGTGTTACTGAGCTCGATGGGCCCAGGGAGAGGCAGGGACGGCTGTCGGTAGCTGCGAACAGAGGGACCTTGTTCCAAGTCATCGGCTAGCACTTCGAACCGGTTCTCTGCAAGCAAAGGTTCGAACTGCGAATGCTGAGGTGACGCCGGCCTGACCGGCTGGGAGGTCCTTGTCCTGACTACAGGCCGTGAGGCGGGGGTAGGGAGCCTTTCCTTCCTTCCATGAGACGATGCCGAGGTCTCCCCTCGGCGGGAAGGGAGTTCACTGCGGCGGTGAGGCTTGGTCGGCTGCGCAGCCGGATGTCGGGGAGGGAGTGAAGGAAATTGTTGCTGATACTGATACTGGGACACTTGGTGCAACACTTGCTGTTGGTGGAACTGAAGTTGCTGGAACTGTTGCATTTGGGCCTGCTTGGCTCGCATGCACTGCATCAGGTCTTCGAATTGACCTTGGCTAGCCATCGGAGGGAGGATGGTGGGTTCAGCAAAGGTTGTTCCAATGGTAGAGGGTAATGGAACGGTCACGGGTGCCACCGTCAGGGGCACATTCAGACTAGGTACCCCGTCCACGGAGAGGGGGACGGTGAACTGCCCGATGCAGACGGTGGGTAGATGGAGTTGTTCCGGCGTCCGGAGTTGCTGGAGGAAGCCATGGTGATGATGAGTTCTTTGAGAGAAGTTTCACAGAAGTTAGAGGAAGGCCTTTTGAAGCGTTCCCACAGACGACGCCAAATGATGCAACACAATCTGGGCACTCCTACCTGGCTGAGAGTTGGCTCCTAGCTGTGATGGACGACACCTGAGAGGAAGAAGAAGATGAAGGGTTCCCGGGGAGCTCTCCCGGAGGGAACACTCCGATGGCTAAGTTATAACTCTGGGGAAAGCTCGAAGAAGATACAGAGAGTTAAGAGTGCTGAAAGTGCTAACTTCAATACCTTCGCCTCGTGAGGGTTGGGGTTATTTTATATCGGAGCTCGGTCACATCTGGCATAACCACCACTGCCCTAGCCGTTACTTCTAGGGCAAGTGTGGCAGGTGCAGGTTGCTGCCACAGGTTGCTATTGCAAGGTACGAACTCGATAGTCGCGCCATGCTTTTCAGAGACGGCGAACAGAACGCCGCATGGCAAGGGATCCGAGCCCTGCCACCAGATCCGGTAGGTATGGATGTCAGGCAGGCACGGATGTCAGGTAGATCTCCCTGCAGCCTACTGAGCTATTGTACGCCGAACCACCTGGGACAGGTTTGCCTTACACCGAGGTGCCCGCACTGGAGGCGGGCCTTAAGCATGTTCGAACAGGAGTCTCGATGTTGCTGCCCCGAGGTGTTTCTCCCTCGGGACACTTAGCCAAAAACCGGGGTGCTCCCTTCTTAGGAAGGGAGAGCTCGGGGCCCCTTAGAAGGAGCTCGGGTCTCAAGGGGAGCTCGGGCCTTGAGAGGAGTTTGGGATCTCCCACACGTGGTGGGAGTTAAGGTCGGCCGGGCGCTAGTCCCTGACGAGTCGCTTAACCTGCCGAGTGGCCAATGTTGGACTCGACGGGTCCCTCCCGTCGAATTATGATTGTACTATTAGGCTGAACTGTTCATCGAGCCAAATCATGCACACGTGTCCCTGCACCGGGCCAAATCACCCTCCATCAGTTGTGGTGGCCGGTTATAGTTACAAACTTGAGAGAGTGGGACTGTGGGAAGGGGAGTTCAAATGAGAGAGGAAAATATTATTGAGTTTTATTATTTTTTGTCTATTAGTGGCTGATTCAACGAGTTATACTATTATTAACCGAGCAGTCCCATTAAACTCCTGTTAACTTACTAAACGACGTGTTCATTTTTCATTGGCAGGTGCACGCTTCCTGTGAAGCGAAGGGTCCTTAGGGTTCGCGCTCTACAAAAACTCCCTTTTCATGTGATTAGGTATTGGTTGGGGTAGGGTATTACGCTCAATGGACCGTTTTTTTAAGTAACGCGTTCTGGTGTTTATTCTTCACAGAGCTCTGTCTCTCTCTCTCGCGTTCGTGTTTCCAACTTCTTGACGATGGAAGTTTTAAAAGAGGATTGCAAAACAATATGGTATCAAATTCGACACGAAGAGAAGGTGATCAACTCGAAAAGGAGGTCAGTATCAGCGTTTGATTGATTGAACTGCAATTTTATATCTTTCACGTGTGTCCTCTACTGTTTTATACTGAATTTCTGTTCTTCTACATTCAATTTAATGTTCAAACTATGCTTCCCTAATTTCTAGCTTATCGCATCGTCACCAAAATCCCATTTGTCTGTTTGATTGGTTCTACGTGTTTTCAGAGGAGGATTCGTGCACTCATATCCTCTGCTGTTTTATACTGAATTTCTAGTGTCCTACAGTCAATTTAATTTTCCAGACTATTCTGCCCTAATGTCTAGCTTATCTCCCCGTCACCTTTTTGATTGTTTGATTCGTTTTACATGTTTTTTGTTCATAAAATAAAGTATGGTTCACCTTGATTTAGGAACTTTAGAGGAATGCGTCTTTTGGTTGGTGCATATTATGGTTGCTCAAACCTTGCATGGGGAAATTATGGTTTCTTTGTTGTCTTTCTGTCAAAAGTTGTTTAATCGTGGGCAGTGCCGAAGTAAGAACAAAGAAGGGGCAGAGAGAAATTGGTTTGGATTTTGATATGGTTTATTGCAGTATATTTTGCTTTTCTGGATTATATAAACTAGGGTGTAGTAATAACTTTTAAATGCTAATGTAGGGTGTCGGGGGAAGGGGCCAATTCTGTTGTTGACTTTTGTTTTTAAACTTCTGATAGTAAAAAAAGAATTTTTATTAAATAAAAGAAAAAAAAATTACAACCAGGTGAAGAGTTTTCACTTGGCAACAATACATCGTGCTTACTTCAACAATTACAGCAAAGGACAGGCTTCAAGAATGTAAGCTTTTACAATTTTCCAAGAAACTTCAAGTAACTGTTAAGCTTTATTCATTAGATCATAAATTCTTGGATATACAAGTGTGTCCACAACCCTCCAAGAGGCTGGTCATAATCCTCGAGGCATAAGATGAGGCTAGGCGACTGAGGGGCACCATTCCTATATTCAAGGCTAACTCCCTATGTTCTATAACAACCGGCAATGATTTTGCTAATGGCTATCAATAATCTTCATCAAATTATAATACATTACTTTATACTTTATTACCTTTCTCAAAAAAAAAAGAAGAAGAAAATCAACATGTTCATGAAAAGAAAATTCAGAAAATATAGCGCCTAAGCCCCTGTTTTTGTCTTAGGAAAAGAAGAGTGCTTTGATTGGATAAAATTTTATGTTCTTCCTTGCTTATTGGTTCAGGTTTTAATGTCTTCAAGGGTGGAAGACAGCATACACCAATAGAAGAAAAATAACCAGCTATAGTTTGTGTTTGATCAATAAAAAACAGCAAAAGTAGGAAAGAATTCAGAGCAAGAGGAGGTAAGAAGATGGAAGAAAGGGAGAAGGAGAAGAGTCAATCATACTACTCTCTCCGGCCCCTAATTACTTCTATGGGAAAATTACAATAAGTACCTGTATTTTGGGGGTAGTGGCATTCAAGGGCCTGAACTTTTAAGAGTGACATCCAAGTACCCTAGACTTTTCAGAAATATACATTTAAGTCCAGCCCTTAGCATTCTGTCAGTTATCCTGAGCAGGTGATGTCATGTGCACTCTAAAAAATTTTAAAATTCCAAAAGTACTCTTCTCAGCTTCATTCTCTCTCTTCTTCCTCTTCTTGAACCTTCTTCAAACTCTCGCCTTGACACAGGAAAATGCTCAAAGACCCACCTCTGTGTGTGTGTGTGTGTGTAGAAATTGCCCCTGTATTCCAATTTATGCAGCTCTGAGGACATTTCAGGCCTGTCCCATTTTCTCCCCAATGTTTTGTATTTATTTACCTGTACCAGGGATTAGTGTGATTCTTGACAAGTTATGAATCTCACTCTCACAGACATGTTTATGTCTTTCTTTTTTCTTCTTTTTTTTGAAGAACTGGAAAGCAATTCTATTCATTGTAAATGTGAAAACAGAGCAGTGTTTTAAAAGTGAAAGGCACACAAAAGACGAGAGGGTCCAAATGCACCTGAGGTGCAAGGCGAGGCACACCTTTTTAAAAATACTTAAAAAATAGAAAAAATATAAAAAACATGTAAAAAATTCTAAACAAATCAGGAAAATTTCAAAAACAAAGTTAATTATTAGTTCAATTGGTTAGATACTTAGATTAGAGGTAAGGTATGTAATCAACAATCTAAAGTTAATTATTAGTTTAATTGGTTAATCAGGAAAATATGCAATCGGCAATACAGATGAAAAATTCTAACAATCAGGGAAATTTCAAAAACAAAGTTAATTATTAGTTCAATTGGTTAATCAGGAAAATATGCAATAAGCAATCTACAGAAATTAGAAATCAGAATTAAATAATTAAAGGACAAAGACTACAAATAACACAATAGCAGTATAATGCATTCAATGATTCAATATAAAATATAAATATAAAAGAATTAAAGAATAAGCCAATAAGAACTGAGAACAATAAAGATTAAAGAAGATATACGAAACAGGAATAGTAGAATACCGAATATAAATATAAAACAATTAAAGAAGTTAAAAGACACTTACCTCTTGGTACCAGTATCCTTTCCATGGCTCACACATAACAAAATCAATATAAAAAATTAATCATTTACAATAATAAGAAAATAAGTAATGAGATTTGAAAATATTAAAATTTAAAAATTGAAGAATTAGTAACTAATGCAAAACATTAAGTGTTAAACTTGAGTCTTAATACCACAATCCACAAGCTATCTATTAAGTATTTAAATATGTCAATATCAATATTCTAATATCAAAAAGGAGGTTCTTTCATCATTCACAAAGCACAACCTATACAAAAGTAAGTTTACTGCCTACAAAATCTCAAAATCATAGTAAGTCATATGTCCAATTAACTCCATTTATCCATTCTTGATTCTTCTTTCCTATATTTCAACACTCATTTTTAACTTTTTTCCAATGTATTCTGTTGGTGGGGAGTTAAGACATTTTACCTTCCCCCTTCTGTACTTAAAGTTTCACATAGTTTCACATCATTAATAAAGTTTCTTGTTATTGATAAAAAAAGAAATTTCAACACTCATTCTTCCTCATGATTTTCCTCTTCTTTACTTGGAAGTTCCACATCATCTCGTACTCCTCAGATTTGTAAGACATTTTCTTATATTTCTTCTTCTATGTCAAATTCATCTTCATCTCCCAAATGAAGTTGGGAACTTGATGTGCTAAGTCTTTTGGAATTGGTTGACTTGGCTTGTAATTGCGAAGTTGAGCATCTAGACCTTGTATATCTTATTGGCTCTTCAACTCCAGAAGCACAAGCAACATCTCCCCATGTCGATGAATCACCCTCAAACACCAAATCATCTTCAGCCCTATCCATTTCTCCCAATAACCATTCATTGCTTTCATCAATATCTTTTAGAGAGATGGGATCGGTGTAACTACGTGAATGAAAACTCTCTTTCAGCATCTGATTGAACTTGATAAACACCAAATCATTTAATCACTTTTAATCCAAGCGATTCCTCTTTTTAGTATGAATTTGTGAATTCATAAAATATCATTGAATTACTAACAAGTTTAAAATTTAAATGTAAAATATAAATATAAGGTAATTTATTCAACTTGTTCTTGTCACTTTCAAACTTTTGGATTACTTTTTTTTGATAAGTAAAAAGGAAAATTTATTAAAAAAGATAAAATGATTACTTTATAGAGGCCATTTATAATCTCTTCAATTGCATCAATTCTTTCCACATCATTATAATAAAATTTGGGATCAATTTTGTGTTGCTAATAAAAAAAGAAAATTAGGATTCAAATAGAAACCAACTGTGTGCAATGTTGGTGAAGTTGACACTCCCACCTCTTATCCACAATCTCAAAAATTTCTAAGATCTTTCCCTTTTTACCATCAAATGCCTTCTCAATTGCTTTCTTTGCCCTATCAACCTCCTCATAGATGTAACCCATACCTGGCTTGTTTTCACGATCTACCAAGTGTAAAACACGAACAAGAGGGCTGCACACCTTAAGTATATATACAATGTTATTCCAAAATGAAGGCATCATTGTTGTCTCTGCAACACTTCTACCCTTAGCTTCCTTTGCCCATTTGTTGTCACTCCACTCAGTAGAATTGAACATTTCCCTCAAGTTCTTTTTGCTTATAAATGCTTTGTAATGTAAGGTAGGAGGTAGCAAAGCGGGTTTTGGCTGGCCTAACCAATTGCTTTTGACTTGTAAACCTTATCATTAAGTTTAATAGGCCAGAATGGTTGTAGATGCATCCCGTTAGTGCTATTGCCCTCTCAATAGTCCTCTTGATAATAGGTAATTTTCCAATGTCTTTTTTTTTGGTAATTTGCCAATGTCTTCCAAAATACGATCCATACAATGGGCAGCATACGGTGTCCATGTCAAATGAGGATACTTAGCCATTAAATATTTTCCTAATAACACAAAATAACAATTTAAGAAGCAAGACATTAAAAACTAAGTAAAAACTGTAAATAAAATAAACAAATTAGAAAATTTACCAGCCAAAACATAGTTTGAAGCATTATTAGTAATTACTTGAATGACATTCTTTTCACTAATCCTCTCAACCATCTTATCAATTAAATTAAACAACTTCTCAGCTGTCTTTATATCACCTGGTGCATTAATGCTTTCTATGAACATTGTCCTGTCTTTATATCACCTGGTTTATTGGCGACCTCGTCCGCCCCCTTTGCTATGCTCACACTAACTTGACCGTTGGAGTCCCCGCCTCGGGTTCGCACTCGGGGCCTTTGACGTTCCCTTCCTCATAGGTATTCGCCCTCAGCCGACCTCAGTCAACCTTGGGTAGACCTCATCGGCCCTTGGCCAAAGTGCACCTTTGGCTCCCCTAGCCCTCGGCCTCAGCAGCCCTTGGATTCTTCCACTAGCCAGCTCGTCCAGGAAGCCCAACGAATTGACTGTGTTGTTCTTGGCCAATCCGAGCATCAACACCTCCCTTCTTTATTACATGTTCCATTGATGGTGGTTTGTTTCATCCCTTTTTTTTCCCTTCTCATCTCTACAACTTGTTCTGGACTAGGTGTTGTCAAAAAATTATCCATAGGCCCTTTTTGTCTTTTAATGGGTGGCTGGGAGTTTGATCCAACAGATTCAAAAGACCTAGGACATCAATTAGAACTACCACAATTAGATAATGAAATAGGTTTTTGATGCCCATCACCACCATGAACTTGTACATCATCATCTTCTTCAATTTCAATCATATTCTCATAATCATCTAAATCTATAATCCTATCCCCTTCTTCCATCACCATGTTTTCTTTTACAGTTCTAATTTCTTCCCTAACTTCTTTAGGGCACTTGGTACATCTTTTAACATTCCTCCTACCACCAATAATATGATCTTTTGCCCTATAGATTCCTCCATTAGTCACCTTTTCACAGAACTTGCAAGCGACTGAGTTTGTATTATTAGGGTCTTGTAGAGAGCAATACTTCCATGCCGGATCTCTCTTATTACTTTCATGTGAAGTATTGCCTTCACCCATATCTAGTTGTATAAAAAAGGAGGAAAACTACATTAATAATCAATCAAAAATAAAAATATAACATGAACTAAAACAAATCAACTAACATAGCTAACTGCTAAAATCTAAATGCTAACAAATCAATTAACAAAGCTAACTTTTTTGAGGGAAAGTTGACCAAATTTCATTAAAGAAAGAAGAAGTACAAAACAGGGGAGGAACCCCAAAAGATTACAGAGGAGGAAGCGTCACTATACAAATAATCCAAATACACCTCACATTTGGCTAAACCATCTGCTATATGGTTTTGTTCCCTAGGAATCTAAACTAAACTTGCATTTAAACAGTCCAAGGAGTCCCTAGCCTCTGCCAAAAAGTGGCAGGTCCCCCTCTCCTTGTCCCTTAACCATTTTATAGTATTTTCTGAGTCACCTGCAATGGTTAAGTTCTGAATTCCAGAAATCCTGCATGATACTACTATATCTTCTTGTCCCCCTGACAATAAGCAAAGGTTTCAGATTCAATTTGATACTCTCTAGACATGTTGGATTTGATGGTAGGCTTTCTTCAAATAAGCATACATTTCATAAGTTGTTTGCATTCTTCGCATAGGTACAACAATATGGGTCTCTAAGAACTTAGAATCTAAGACACTAGTTTTCCATTGTCAAGCTTCCATTGTTAAAATGCTTTGGCTTCAAGTTCATTAAGTTTAGTAACTTTAGAATTCAGATAACCTTCTAGGCCTTTTCCCTTAACAAAAAAAAAAAAAAAATCAAAGTGGAACTTGCACATGCTGTGATCAATCCCATCAAATTTCACTGGTATAATTCAACCTTGTCAGCCATCTTAGTGAGTAGCCACAGTCCAGAAGGATAACAGCAATGGACCCAGGGCCAAAAAAAGGAGAAAACAAGGCAGTCACCCTGACAATACAGATACAAAGTTAATAACAATGATATGGATAATCAAACAGCACCAAAGAGATCAATACTCAGTCAAAAAAAATAGCCAAACAAAGGTGTTAACAGGTGACATTCCAAAAAAAAGTAAGTTTACAGGGCTGTCAAATAAAGAAGAGGGAAGAAGACCATTCAAATCCAATTCGATCTGGAAAATAATTGCAGAAATATTTAAGACAGACCTGGGCAACTTAAGATCTAGAGTTTCAAGTTGAATGGTGCATCTGATCAAGAAAAAAAGGAGAAAACTTAAGGTTGATTGTGATTTTCGAGAAAAAACAGAGGAGAATTTGTGCTGATCAGAACAGCCTCCAGAGAACTTCTAACCAGATGCAAATTAGTCAATCTGGCAGCCCTAGATCTTCCTTCAGAACCCTAATAACAGATTTCAATCAAAGACAGGTTTGTAGGACCTGCTCTGATACCATGTCAACCTCCTAGTTCGAATAGAGAGAAGACAAACAGTTTCGGGGGTGTTCAATGAATCAGTCAACCATCGACCCCACCCCAAAGGGCCTCTTATTAAAGAAAGTTAAATATGTACAATTACAAGGGTGCCCTTATAAAGATGAAAGAAAGAACAAGCAATAAAAAAGTAATGTACAATGTACAACAAGGACTATACTAATAGGATTCATCAAGTCTCTTCACATGCACAATAACACCATTATTTCTGATTTTTCTGTTATGAATTCTGTAATATTTTCATGATGTTTTATCCTGGACAGAGAGAAATTTCTAGTTGTTTTCACAGGAGGTAAAATTATTTGGGTGAATTGGATGCAGGTGGTTGATGGGATTCCCTACATCACCAAAGTTAAAGAAAAAGCAGTTGAAAAGGCCCAAGTTTTTAAAAAATGTGTAAGAGAATTCATCTCATGATTTTCTCATCCAAGCATTAGTAAATAATGGTTGGATAAAAAATTCTCTCATATTTTTCTTTGATGTATTAAACTATGGAGATCACTTTGGCACTTTAATTGCATTGACTTCTTTCTTGGATGTAGAGGATGGAAGATATATTTGGCATTATCATCGTGGCAGTATCCAATAGATGTATATTTTAGATAGGTTTTCTTAGTTTACTTAACTGTAACTTGTCTATAATATACCCATAGATACTTAATTGCTTGACATTTGACTGACATAATTATTTTCGGTGATGTTACAACAGGTCTTTGCCTGAATCCTTGCTAAGGGAGGATGATGTAAGTCCTTTTACTGTTCTGTGCAATACTAATCTCATTAAGAATTTAAGGATTATGTCATGCTTATCTAACACAATGTTTTAAAAACTGAACCCGATGTTGGACCATTTTTCCTTCTTGGTGATGGATTAACAGTTTGATCCAATATGACATTGCATTAGATAATGTCTCACTATTTCAGTGAGTTCTAATTGTTTTAAAAAGGAAGTTGATATTTTGACAATTGATATTATGATATGACTTGATGTCATTAGGAAAAAATAGAGTAGAGGACAAAACATTCTCTTTGTTTTTATTATTTCAGTATTATTTTAATGGTCTTAAAAATGCAACTGACATTTGATATGACTTGACATCATAAAGATAAAGAAAAATTACAGTAAATTAGAGATCAACCAAATCACTCTCTTAATTATATGTCAAGCTTTATGCCTTTGGCTTTCAATGGACCCATCTACCTTATGTTTCACCATGTATACCTATTGACAACTAACTGGAATCTTCCTTTTAGGAATCTCATCCAACATCCTTGTTCAGATCTTAATCATGGCATCCATCTTTTGTGTCAACGCCACCTTTCACTTGGGATCCTGCATGATAGCATGGGGAACAAACATAGAAGAAATATCAAAGAGAAAAGAATAGTAGAAAAGGTAATAGAACATCATAGGACACATGATTACGTATGGGATAAGCAACACATGCAGAAGGAAAGGGCATGGCACATTGGAAAGAGTCAACAATTGGGTAAGTTAAGATTATTATCATTAGTACAAGATGGATCATGGAAAGAGTCAACAATTGGAGTTTGATTACTTCAACCTAGGTCTTTAGACTGGGGTGGTCGATTCGTCTCTAGTGCCACCTTCCTTCATTTAAAGTATACCTGCAAATGTCACACACACCAACTAGACTTGGCAATTGGGTTGAGTTGAGGCATTTTTGGGTCATTTCAGGGTCAGCAAAGGCTAGGCCCTAACCCCCTTTCTGAAATTGGGTCACCTTAACTTCCAACTTTCTGAAATTGGATTCCTTAGCAAGTTTTAGGCCTTGTAACAGCACCATCAGTTTAGCCTCGAGAGAATTCCCTTCTCCTATGGGTCCTGAATACATAGCCAGCACCTTACTCAAGGAGTCTCTAAACGCACCACCAATACCTGCCATCCGGCCCATCTCCAGGTTTCCCATTGAACTCCCATAAAAATTTAATTTCATTTTATCTCTTTCCAGTGGCTTTCATTCCATCATCTCTCTTTCCTTTTGTTTTGAAGAGTGATCCACCTCATTCCAAGCCCTTATAATGTCAATCATTGAAAACAATGGAAGATGTCCAGGGCTTTTATCCAATGAGCCACTCTAATTTTTATTAATTCCACCACTCCTTTGACCTGATCTTCTCATTAAATATTCTTGCATTTCTCTCCTCCCAGATGGACCACACCACAATAGCTCTAACTGCCATCCACATTGTTCTTCCTCTTTTTGTTGGCTGTCTTAGGAAATTTGGGCTGAAGAGGCTCACTACATCCTGCAGATCCATCCACCTGCAACCGAAAAGGGAACAAAAATACTCCCAAATATACAAAAGAAAAGGACAAGAGATTAGTAAGTGGGGTAAGGATTCACCATTTGCAAAACAAAGAAAGCACACATATGGGGACAGAGTCGACAGACATCTATTCAATCTCCTCTTTTGAAGTATATAACACGTGTTCACCTTTCCAAGAAAAACTTCCTAGCACAGTGCTTGAACTTTAGGTGGTATGGACTTACTCCAAATTTCTTTCACTGGGAAATTCTCTCCCACCTCCAAAGGTTGTATGAGTGAATTGAAAAATGAGGCACAAATGAAGATACCGTTAGGGGAGGTAGTGCATATTCTGGTGTTCTCCATGGTTTGGATCAAGAAAACAACCTGGAGTTTATCCAATAACAAGGGCCTCACACTCATTATCTCTTAGCCCCCTTCTGAACCCGAAATCCCAATTCACACCCTCTTTAGAAAAAGTGGCATATCTTGAGATTGGACGATTCTTGTGGTCAAACACTGAATAAAGGCCAGAATAAAGGGAACTAAGAGGGGCGTCAACCCACACCCCACATCATACCTAATAAAATTGAGAAAGGTTGGGTATACTTTTTGGATTTCTTTCCATGGAGATCTTGAGGTAGAGGAGGTATCCACCTTTGCATACCAGCCATTGCTCATCATCCCGCGAATGCTTTCAATGACCTTGTGCCATTGCCTATCTCTTTCCAATGGGAATCTCCAGAGCCACTTCCCAATAAAGATGTATTCCTAAGAACCAAGTTCCCTATACCTAGTCCCCACTTCTCCTTTGGTTTACTAACTTGTTCCCACTTTACTAAATGGTCCCTCGTCTCATCCCCTGGCTCCCAGAGGAAGCCCTCATGTGCTTTTCTAGCTGACCTGCTATCCTAGAGGGTATTCTAAAGGTGGACAAGAAATAAGTTGGGAGGTTGCCTAAAGTTGCTCTAATCAGATTAATCCTCCCACTCATTGAAATGTAGTTCCTCTTCCAAAGGGATAGCTTCTTAGTGAATCTGTTGACCACTGGTTTCCAAAACACTTTAGATCTGGGGTTCCCTCTTAGAGGCAGTCCAAGATACTCCATAGGTCATTGTCTAACTTCACACCCTAGTATCTCCGCCAAACTACCCAAATCTTCCTTCTCCACGTTGATGCCTGCTATACAACTCTTTCTCCAATTCGCCTTCAATTTTGAGATGGCTTCAAAGGAGTTAATAAGCTCTTTTAAGTTCCTGAGATTCTCATGATCACCACCCTCACAAAAAAGAATGATATCATCCACAAACCGCAAATGAGAAACGACACCTCAAGATTTCTAATCCTCCACCCTCTAAACAGGTTGTTTTGATCGGCCTTGATAATCATTCTACTCAACACCTTTGCTATTAGGGTGAAAAGGAAAGGATATAAGGGGTGACCATGCCTCAAACCTCTTTTTGCTGGAAAGAAGTCTCTAGCTACACCATTTATGAAGATCGAATAGTGCACTGAACACAAACAGCCCTTAATCCACAATCTCCACCTCTCCCCCAAGCCAACTCTCTCTAGAATCTCCAAAAGAAATGACCAATCAACAAAGTCATAGGCCTTCTTTAGATCCAACTTACGCACCACACATTATCCACCCTTTTTCCTTATTTCTGCTACACACTCATTTGCCACCAGGATTTGATTAATTATTTGTCTCCCTTCCACAAAGGCTCCTTGAAATTGTGATATTACCAGTGGTAACACCTTTTTTAGTCTCCTAGCAAGAACTTTTTTTTTGATCAGCAAGAAATTTTCATTAATAACAGAGAAATTCAGTTACAATAGATAAAGATTGCAGAGAGACATTAATCTAAACTGCAATCTCCAGCAATCAGTTACAATTTTGCCCAATACAATGAAGATTTATTTGCCCCTTGTTTTGCTAGGGTATCCGCCATTCCATTTGCATCCCGTTTGACCCAACCAAACTGAGAGTTGATCCTCCTTGCAAGTATGTCAATTTCTCTGAAGATAAATTTGCGCTTCCAAGGTACTGATGTGATGTTTTTGGCCCAAGAAATGACCAATAGTGAGTCTCCATCTATTTCTAAGTCTGTTGTTCCTATCTACTCAGCCATCTTTAGACCTTGAAGTAGGGCTAGAGATTCAGCCTGAATTGAGTCACCAAAACCTATTGGTCCTAAGTAGAGTGCCACCACCACACCAAGATGATTTCTAAACACACCCCCTATCCCTGCCCTTCTTGGGTTGCCAAGAGAACTCCCATCAAAGTTTAGTTTTAGTTTTTTCAGTGCCAGTGGCTTCCATTCCATACTTGCAAATACTTTGGGTGCATTTGTTTGTGCTACTTCAGCCCAATTTCTTAGAATCTCATTCGTGGAATAGTTTTTGAATATCTCCATGGTCTCCACCCAATGTGCAGTTTTGATTTTTATGGCTTCAATAACTTCCTCCTTTGTTTTACTTTTTCCAGAAAAAATCCTTAGGTTTCTTTCCTCCCATATAGTCCATACTATAGCTGCTCTTGCTGCCTTCCATAAGCACTTTCCTCTTTTCTTCTGTTGACTCAGGAAAGAGGGGCTGAATAGACTTACCACATCTTGTGGAGGAACCCATTTGCATCCAAAGAGAGAGCAAACAACATTCCAAATACCAGAAGCAAAAGAACAGGATAAAAGTAAGTGGGTTAGGGCTTCACCACAACCCATACAAAGGACATACACATGAGGAGAGAGGCAATTGTTTGGCCTCCTTTTCTGTAGCACATCATAAGTGTTTACCTTCCCTAGGAACACTTCCCAACAGAAAGCTTGTACTTTTGGAGGGATTGGTCTAGACCAGATTTCTTTCACTGTGAGTGAGCAAACCAAAGAAATGCATAGGAAAATAAACCATCAGAAGTTGGGGACCAAACTCTACAATCAACTATAGATTGGTCCAAGTAGACCCTCTCAAGTGTTGAGATCAAAAGCTCTAGAGACTCACATTTATTTTCTCTCAACCCTCTTTTGAATCCAAAATCCCAAGAGATACCCAAATCTGAAAGCAAACCAAACCTAGCAACATGTTTGTTTTTATGATTTGATAAGTAGTAGAGGTCTGGGAATTTGACCATAAGAGGCACATCCCCAACCCAAAGGTCTTCCCAGAATAAAGCTTTATTGCCACGACCAACATGAAACCTGATAAATTGAAGAAATGTTGGATATACCTCAAAGATTGCCTTCCAGGGAGAATTTGGAGCTGCAATGGGGGCTAATTTTGCATCCCAACCGTTATCTTCTTTACCATGAATGCTTTTAATGACCCTGTGCCACAACCTATCTTCTTCACAAGGGAATCTCCATAGACATTTCCCTAGAAGGGCCTTGTTTTTCTTTAATAAGTTCCCTATACCTAATCCACCCTGCTCCTTAGGGTAACAAACTTGCTCCCACTTCACTAAATGATCTTTCTTTTCTTCGCCTGGTTCCCACAAAAAGTTCCTCATAATCTTCTCCAAATTCCTAGCTATTTTCACCGGGATCTTAAAGGTGGAGAGGAAATAAGTGGGTAGGTTTGCTAGTGTAGATTTTATCAAGGTGATTCTTCCCCCCAAGGATATATAATTTCTCTTCCACATTGCCAACTTCTTTGTGAACCTCTCTAGCACCGGTTTCCAGAAGCTTTCAGCTTTTGGATTCCCACCCAAGGGCATACCTAAGTATTCTAGAGGCCAATTTTTCACTTCACAGCCTAGCAGATTTGCCATGGCTTGGATGTCCCCCCCTCCCCCTTCAATGTTGATTCCAGCTACACAACTTTTTCCCCAATTGACTTTCAGTTTGGAGGCCTATTGAAATTCATCCACCAATCTTTTTAGATTCCTTAAACTGGATTCATCACAGCTTTCATAGAAAATGATTATGTCATTAGCAAATTACAAATGAGACACCACCACTTCTGATCTACCCATCCTCCAACCTTTAAATTGGTTTCCTTGGTCAGCCTTGGTAATTTGTCTACTCAAGACCTCGGCCACAAAAGTGAATAAGAATGGGGATAAGGGATCACCCTGTCTTAGTCCTCTTTTAGCCTGGAAGAAATCCTTTGTTACCCCATTCATCAGAATAGAAAAATGTGCCGAGCTAATACATTCTTTAATCCACATCCTCCATCTTTCACCTAACCCCATCTTTTCCATAAGATTCAATAGGAAGGACCAATCCACCATATCATAAGCTTTTTCTAGGTCCAATTTACAAATCAAACCTTTGCCACGTTTTTTCTTAGCTGCCACTCATTCATTTGCCACTAAGATTTGATCCACAATTTGTTTCCCTTCTACAAAAGCTCATTGGTTCTGAGAGATAACATAGGGCAAGACAGTCTTCAACCTAATAGCCAGGACTTTAGCAATGATCTTATACAAGCTACCCACAAGACTTATTGGTTTGTAATCCTTGGGGGTTTTGGCCTCCTTTTTTGGCACTGAAGTAATAAAAGTTGTATCTGCTCCAGGCGATAGCTTTCCTTTTTGATAGAACTCCACAAATACATTCATTAATTCATATTTCAAGATTTCTCAACAATCCTAATAGAAAGCTATTGAAAATCCATCTGGCTCCGGAGCTTTAGATCTATCCATCGAGAAAATTGCTTCATGTATCTCCTCAATACTGAAAGCTCTTTCTAGGAGGTTAGCTTCGGATTCTGTCACTCTGTCCCACTGTAAATCTCCCAATTCTGCATTGTTTTCATTAGAGGATGCAAAGATTGACTTAAAATGATCCACGAAGCACCTTTCAATTTCCTCCTTTACATTTACTACTCTTCCCTCCACCTCTATACTGGAGATTTGGTTTTTCCGTCTTCTCCCATTTGCTAGGGAGTGGAAAAATCTGGTATTTTCATCTCCCTCTAGAAGCCATTTACACCTAGATTTTTGCCTCTAAGAAATTTCTTCCTTTCTTAGGATCTCTTCCAATTGCACATTTTAGTTTCATCTTTCAGCTCTATCCTCTGGCCCACACTCTTTCCGGGCCTTCTTTTGGTCCACTTTCTCTATTTTCTTGGCTAATCCTCCTTTATGACCTCAAGTTTTCCAAATTCCTCTTTGTTCCACTCCTTGACCTTTTCCTTCAATCTTTTCAGTTTCTTGGAGAAACTCACCACTTTATCTCTAGCCCTTATTCCACCTTTTGACCACCATTCTTTTACCTTTTGCAAAAAATTTGGAACTTCTAGCCACATATTCTCAAATCTAAAAGGTGTGGATCCTCCAATAAGATTTTCTTGGTAGAGGCTTAAGGGGCAATGATCAGATGTCACTCTAGGTAGGGCTTTTAGTGTTAAGGTTCCCCACAACTCTTCCCAATCCATGGAAGTGTCTCATACTAGTTGTTAAGGGCTGATTGGGGTTTTTTGTCTCATTTGTGTATCTTATTACATTAAATCTCCACCCAAACACCACGAACCCTCCCAAATGCCCCTGACTGCAGCTAGCTCTTCCCAGAATGTATTCCTCTCTCTATATGAATTCGGGCCATACACATTAGTCAACACCCACTCCCTTCCATCATTCATCCTCTTGGCTTTTATTGATACTGAGTATTGTCCTATCAATTCCTCCTGACAATCAACTTACTCATTCTTCCACAATGCAAGGATCCCACCCGAGGCACCTCACGACAGGGCAAAAGACCAACTTAGACCCCTGCTACTCCAGATACTTCTTATCCACCTTCTATCCAAATCCGAAAGCTGTCTCCTGTAGCATGACTATTACCGGTCTCTATGTTCTTATCACATTCCTAATAATTCTCCTTTTCTTTGCACTTCCTAGACCTCTTACATTCCAATAAAGAACCTTCATTCCACTTTTTTTTTTCTCAACCCGATCTTATTTCCAATTCCTATTCTCCTCTTTTTTTCTCCTTTTTCCTATTTACAAACTTCTCATAGGAAGCACCACAAGCCAGCCTTTCCACCTCATTCATTCTCCTCTTTCTTTTTTTGTCATCTTCAGCCTCCTTTCTGAGATAGACCTTCCCTTTGGTGAATTTCCCTTTGGCGTCTTTTCGTTCCTTTCCTTTTAGTTTGGGTGTCTCTCTACAGATATCTTCTCCCTCATCTAACCCATAGAATTCCTTTTCCTTCTCTTGAATGCCTGCAACAGCTTCATTTACCCCAGCATCCTTCTCCAAATCCATCACATGAATCAATTTCACAAGTTGTTCCTCCTCTTTGTCTTTTTCTCCTCCCCCACCTTCTTTTACTATCGTACATGGGTCATTATCCGCCACCGGTGAAGTTTCAACAGCTGGAACTGCAAAATCCAAAGGTTGATGATTACTACAAGGATCAATACCAAATGAATTTTGACAGTAAAGTGGGGACGAAGAAAGAACTGGATTGAGAGGAAGGGGGAAAGAAACTCCTTGATCTTGAATCTGGTTTTCACCGATTACTCCAAAGACAAACCTTGATGGTTCAGGTTCAGGTACAGTGTCCACCTGCGCAGCTGGGGGGAGCTGTTCCTCAAGTGGTTCCATGGTCGATTTGCAATGGATACCCATCTCCTCAAATCTGCTACCCTGTTTTCTATTTTCTTCTCTCTCTGAGAATCACCTGTAGGCCTCCCACTTTCCGCAGTAGAGTTACCATCCCCTGTATCTTCAAAATTTCCATACCAGCATCTCCGATAAAGAGCAGTTCAGTCCCGAGAGCTTCAAAGTCTGTGAAGTTGCAGGCCTTTGTTGAGTTAATGCTGCCTATACTTGATGACAGGTCTCCATCATCTTCTTCCACATCTCTCGAAGCCTCCCATTCTGAGTCATCTTCAGAGTCTCCTTGTGAGATCCTATTGTAGCGAGGGTTCGACTTCTCAGGCGTCATGGAGTTCTCTTCAGTAGCTGGCCTCCATTGAAGCTTCATCCCAAGCGCCGATGACATGCCGACAACCAGAGAAAGAGGAGGGGGGGATCTCTGATTTCCGCCTTTGTATGGGGACGAGACGAACGAACAAAGGCCTTTGGGGACGATGATAGACCACAATCATCGTCCCCCAAAGGCGCACAGGAGCTGCACACATGATTTTTTAAAGGGTCACGTGACCCGACTTGAAACTCAAGACCCGGCTTGAGATGGCCCACCTTTAGATTTCAGCACCTCCACGTAAGATTTCATCTGGGCCGTTGGATCCCATTTAAATTTTTTTGAAATTACTCCCTTGAATGATAATAAATTCTGCTTAAATCTTTCACGTGACCTTTCAGTTCCCCCAATATTTTGGTCAACTTGGCCCTTTGGGCGGTCCACCCAACTGATGCCACATGTTCTCCAACAGTCCACGTCAGCACCTTCTTCAACCTCCGAACTCTTCCAGAGATGCTTCGACTTCCGACGCCAGCCACACCATTCTCCAGCAGTTGTTGGCGAAAATATCCAGGCTTCTTGGGATTTTTTCCAATCTTGCTCCTGCCACTTTGAGTTTTACCACTAGAAGATTTTGCATAGAAAATCCTTCCAGAACACCTCCACAAACCGCCGCAATCTTGTGGAAGATGTGTTCCTGCCACAGATTAAAAGGTAAACCTAGGATCTTGATCACTAGGGTTTTCTGAGAGATATTCACTTCGTTATAGGAGGGCGACCAATTTTCTACTGCAATCTGGCTAAGTGAAGTTTCAAGTATTCTATTTTCACTCTGGAGTTGGGCCATGTCCAGAAGTGCCTTACACTTATCAAACGGGATTATGGTGATTTTCTCCTTTGGCTGAAGCGACTCTCCACCAGTATGTACAACACTTCTTGCCAATCTTCAACCTCTTTTTTAAGTTTTACAACTTTCCTCTTGCCCCAGTCCGCATTCCTTCCCTCACACATTACTTTCGAACTGGTTTCAGTAGAGAGTACTGAAATGGGAAAGAACGAATTATATTGCTGGTTCGTTTTCCCAATTATTCTCTCACCTATGACCCCTGAGTTAAGTTCTTTACTTCTATCTTGTTCTTCGTTGTCCAGTAACTCCCATTTTTTCTGGTTGAATTCATCAAGTGCTCCAGAAACCGTCCTCCACCCCTGTTTAGCTTGTCCCTCTGGTAGGCATATTATCTGTTTTCTCCCCTTGACAAAAAACTCTGTTAAAACTATAAATCCTTCATTTCTATTCCTTTTGTTTGCTACTGTGAATCTCTTCCCTTTGTAAGTCATTTCATTTCCCCATCCTTGTGTTCTTTCTGCAAAAAGTAGACCATCTACGAAACCTTTTAACCAGTCCACCACTTCTGAGTCCATTATAATTGTTGCTCGTCGGTCTTCCCTTATTTTCAGATTTTTCTTCCTTCTGTTGGTTATTTCCTCCAATAGAAGAAAGTTGGTTATGGAACCTAGGGAACTACCCTAGGATATGTGATTTTTACTTAAAAAAAATCCATTGCCTAGGCGACTAGGCAACAAGGTGCCCCCTTGTCGCCTAGCCTCGCCTTGGCGCCTTGAAAACGATGACAGGAGCATAACTTACAAGAAACAAAATGAGAACATATTGGTCTTATGGTTTGAGGCACCAAAATCAATTGTTGAAGGTCTAAGAGCAGAGGCATGCACCCAAATACAAACCTCACTTGGCAAAAGTAATGAAAGGAGCACTAGGACTAGGTCCAGAAGAGGTGGAACCTGCACCAATTCTTAAGATGAACAAGGAGCCCTCTAAGCTTGTCCAGCAATTCAGAATTTCCCGATGACATACCACTGGTGGAATGAATAGGTAGGTGCATCTGAGAAAACAGCAATCCATTTTGGCTTTAAACGAGGCTAAACTTTCCAGAAACAATCTCAACTGTGCTTGGGCTCCTTACAATAGTCACATAGAACTTCTGCCTTCTCAATATTAATACTTTTTTTTTTTGAAGAAGATAAGGTATGATTTTGTTGAGTTTTGGACTGATATTACTTGTTTTTATTTACATAACATAGTTAGGGAGTTATTGGGCCTAAGAGTGCTTATTCAGTTCTTGCAAGTAGCCAACTTACTAAGGGCATACTTGTCTTTGTACCCTCTTTTATTTGTGAGTATATAATCTAATGAAAGGGGCAGCTAGACCTAATTTTAGCTTCTCCCATTCTCTTCTATCTCTCTTCTCTTTCTTTCTCAACTAAAACCTTTTCTTCTCTTTATTTTCTTCTTTCTTTACAGTTTTTATATCAAAACAGGTCATCCAAACTTTTCCTACTGATTTATTAAAGAAAAAATAAGGTATACAAGGAGTATACACTAGGAGTTCCTACAACTCCTCCAAAAAAAAGGAGAGAGCCCACTCCACACACAAGCTGCCATCTCCCAATGAACAAAAAGAGACCAGTACACCAAAACTGAAGGGATGAGAGATCCATCGTATGAACGCCCAAATCTTGTGGAATAAATGGGCGAATTTCAAAATTTTTCTCTCCCTTTCAACTGGGAATCGCATTCCCTGTTTAGAAAATCATATTTTTAAGGATCAATCTTGAACCATAAACTGAACCAGATCTGAACCAAAAGTAGTAGGAGAAGATTATACCTGATACGGAGAAGTAATATCTCCCAACGAAGGTGTTCACGCCCAAGGAAGGATCCAAAGACTGCTCCCATTGAAGATGGCGCAATG
>NW_010729125.1:2766461-2817892 GCF_000365185.1 Nelumbo nucifera
TCCGGGTAGAGACCAAAGATCTTGAGCGACCGATCCGGCAGAACAACTCAAAAGATAAAGAAGTATCGTTAATTTCTTCATTCTCGTTCCAAGTTTGAAGTACCATTTGTACAAATAAGAATCCCCTTCCTTACTGTATGCATAATTGAATGGTGTGTTGAGATGGCGTTATGCTTTTATATAGAAAGCTCTCATGGCTTGAGTTGCATAGGTGCCACTTTTTATGTGCTAGGAGTTTTTGCATCTATGTTATACTTATACTTTTGATCATTTGTACACTTGCATTAAAGACTAAAATGTGGGTTTTAATCAATAATCTCATTTGACATATGACAGTGATGTGTATAATGGCACAAGAAATGTAGTTTATCAGCATGAGCCTTTTACCACCTATTTCTATCTGCTAGAAGTCTATTGTTCATTTTGAGCTTTGTTTTAGGCAACTTCTATGGTACTGGGAAGTTATGATGCCTGAAAAATTTTAACCAATCAGAATTCAACATGAATTTGAATGAATACCAGTTAATTGGTTAACCATTGGATGATACCGGTTGATTGGTCATCAGTTAACTTCTAGAGGTCTACTGCTAATTTGGAGCTTTCTTTTCAGGCAATTTCTATGGCACTGGAAAGCTATGATGCCTGAAAAACTTTAACCAATCAGAATTCAACTTGAATTTGAATGAATACCAGTTAATTGGTTAACCATTGGATGATACCAGTTGATTGGTTATCAGTTAACTGCTAGAGGTCTACTGCTCATTTGGAGCTTTCTTTTCAGGCAATTTCTATGGCAGTGGAAAGTTATGATGCCTGAAACTTTAACCAATCAAAGTTCAACATGTATTTGAATGAATACCATATAATTGGTTACCCATTGGACTGGTTGATTGGTTATCAGTTATTTAGGTTCCATACCTTTTTCAGTACAATAGTTGGACTTCTTTACATTTGCAATTGTAACACAGGTTCTGCTTTTTCAGGTTTCCTTTGATTCTGTAAAAACATGTATTGAAAGAGGCTTTGAAGTATTTGGTGAAGAAAGAGTGCATGATGTAGCTCAGGAACATTTGCAACTCTTCGACACCAATATGATGCCTGCCAATATGGTGCTGATTGTTTTTTCTATGCTTGACGACTTGAACAACAATGCACTTTGCCTTTTAGCCAATATAGTAACTGGAAGTACGGTCAAATTTGAGAAAACTCGTTGGAGGATGAAAAGGGTCATTAAAGAATATCTCCGAAAGATACTCAGAAATAAAAGCTGTAAGGTTTATAATATGGAAGTGATAAAAAAGCTATCTCAAGTTTTGAAGGATCCACATAATTTTCAGAAGAAATTGAGACATATGGAACCCTTGTCCCAATCTTCTCGCACTGCTGCTACTAAGGTACTGGAGGGGCTTGAGGACATGCCTTTCCAGGCATTGAGTGCAATGCGTAGGAAACTTAGAGGAATTCAAGGTGGTATCCCCCAATTGAAGCCTCCAAAATCCGGGTGGAGCCGAGAACGCTTGATTGAACAAGTGAGGAAGATATCTAACAAAATGCTTTCTGAACTTGGTGAAGCTGATGAACTTCAGGGGCCGTTAGCTAAAGCCATGGCTGTTGCAGACTTATCATTTAAGCTGACAACAAGGTGTCAGGATTCCTCTATAATGAAGTTTTGCCAGTTCTCACCAGAAATAGAAGCCTTGCAGAGAGAGATTCTAAATGCCATATGGATGACTAAAAGAGTCAAGTCATCAGAGTTGAATGAAATGTTACTTTTGCTGGACCCAAAGGCAGAATCTCCAAATCGGTCTTTGCGGACAGGTATTAGGAAAATGCTGATTGAGTATCTTTTTGATTGTAGTGATATGGATGTCATCCCAAAGCCATTACTAGAAACTCTTGATATTATCAATAAGAGTAGTAGAAGCACAGTGCATATGCATTTTTCAAAGGAGGAAATAGAAGAAGAGATAGAATGTGTATCAAGTGTGAGCAGTCAGACTAGACAGATTATATGGGACTTGTTGCCTGACCATGAATTTGATCAAGAATTTTCTGATGCATATATGGAGGAGTTAGAAGAAAGTGATACAGATGGTTATGATGATAATGAGCAGCAATATCCCAGTGAAATGAAAATAAACCAATTCTATTCAAATGATACAAAAGGCCAAGCTGAGGGCATTGGGGAATCAAGAGAGATCGATTGCACTATACCTACAACTTCAGCTGTTCTAGATGGAACTGTCCAATTCTCACTGTTCAATAGAAACTCAAATAATGGATCAACTAGGGGATCTGAGCCGGAGCATCTTCCTAAATTTAATTCTGCAGACCTGCACGAAGTCTGTTCTTCCTCTTCCAACCAGGAGTTGAATTGTCTGAATGAGATGCAGAACATGACTGAAAACAAATACTTGGCTATCCAAGAAATTTCTGATCAGACAAGTTTGCTTGCCTATAAACTCATTGGTCATTTACTGGATGAATTTTCACAGATACAAGATGTAAATTTGGATTGGAGTAAGAGAGCATATCTGAGAGGAGGAGATTTCATTCCAGCAGATTCCCAAGGTATTAAAAAAGCATTATTTTTTACTAAGAATTTACCTATACAGCAAGCATAGAGGCCTAGTTATTTTTATTTTATTTTATTTTTTTTTTGCTTTGATGGACACAGGAAGTAGTATCATTTGATGCTATGCTATTAATATGAATTTTTTGTGTTGATCTGCAAATGGACCACAACCCAGAAACCACTATGATAACTTACCTATATTTATGAGAAAGAAGTTGGACAGTAAAACAAAGGTAGCTTTTATTAGATTGAAGGTGAATTGATACATTGGACTATCAGTAATCTTAGAGTCATCTGATCTTAGTTTATGATATGTAAAATCAAATAGGTGGCCTTCTTGCTGAATTGTCCTGATTAAGGCATGGGCTGGCCATATGAACATGGACCCCTTACTATATCTTAACTACCTTAGCAAATTTAGATTACTTGTTAAATGTAACATTGGCATGTTCTTCTTAAAATGATTTTGTAATTCAAAAATTCAGATACTAAGAATGGGAAATATAAGGGACCTACTTTGGAAGACCAGAGGGTGGGCCTTGGTGCAATGATTGGGTTGCTCCATTATGACCTGGGTAACCAGGGTCCAAATCTTGAAACAGCTTCTCTGTATCTGCAGGGGTAAGGCTGCATATATCTGCCCCTCCCCAGACCCCGCATTGGTGGGAGCCTCATGGACTGGGCTGCCCTTTTTTTACTTTGGAAGACCAACTATTGAGATGATTTGTAAAATAGAAAGGAAAATAAAGTTAAGGAGGCTGTATAAAAACAGTTATAGTTGGAGGAAAAAGAATAGGAATAACATATTAGAAATTGAAATGATAAGCAAGAATTCACCATTTGTGAAAGTGAAAGACAGCTTGGCTACAACTTCATCTATTTTGTTTTGGTAGTGATTGGCACATAAGAAATTTCTTGTAGGCTAGGGAGAATGGAACAAGGAAGGGTATGTTGGATGAGACAAGTTGCTCCAACTATTTGGCAGCACACCAGTGTCAGCCTTGTCAAGATAAACTCTCCAAGTTTATCCAATGGTTAAGAACATTATAAACTAACACGAGTCTCATAAGTGTCCACTTTAAGGGGTAATTCATAGAAAACATACAATCATTAACATGAAACAATAATGTACTTTATTCATTTACAGATAAATGTTTATGTACTTCAATCTGATTGGAGCTAAGGGCATAAAATATCTAACAGGGTAAAGTCATAGTGTACTTCAATACCACCCTATTATCCTAGATCTAGAAGGTGAGTTATACAAGGACTCTAAGCAATGAAATGTACGAGAACATCCTGAAAGCTAGAGCCACTGGGCCACTACATTGCCAAATTGTACCAGGTCTCTTCCTCTGCATAAACGTTATTCCTGGTTCTCTTCCTCTCCAGGAATAAGGACTCACACTGCTGTTGTACACTTCAGTCCGTCTGAGAGTCCATCCTGTAGAACTTTTAGTAGTATCTTTTCCTGTTTCTTGCTATCTGTTAAATCAATTTCTTAAACTATAGTTATTGCTGTATTTATTTTTTTCTCACAAGAGGAAATTGAAGGAACTCCAGTGTTGAACTTTAAAGAATGTCTTATGGCTTATTGCTTGCACCTCAGATTCTGTGGGGGGAGGGGGCACTGACTTTAGGATTTATCTATAGGGCATGAAATCAAGCAGGTTAGATGCAAGATCTGTCCCACTCCATACCATATTTAGGAGATATGGATCATCAGATATGATCTCTATTTTATTCTGATTTTCCAATTTGGATGTGGACTGGATTTTGTGGATCTGCTTCAGATCTGAACCATTTAATGCCCTACCAATTTGTCTTAACTATGAATTTCAAAGACTTAGATTAATTTAGTCCGTGGATCTTATATGTTTGATCCCTCTGTTTGTAAGCTGTATGGTTAGAATCATTTTCGGTGTGATATTGTTGAGATATGATGAATGAAGCAGACTTCCTATCTGCTGCCTCTTGTGGTCCAGAAAGCAGATGGTTATGTTTCCTATCTAAGTTAAAAAGAAAGATAATCTTTTTGGGTCATGTGCATTTTCTTTTTGGGTTATGCAGTTTCTGAAGAAATGCTAGTTTCCTCCGAGGACGATATGGAACTGAGTCTTGTTCGAGTTGTTGAAGAGCTAATACCTTCCTTTCCAAAGAGGTATTGTTTTTATATTTGCCTAGCACCTCTAATTTTGGAAATTTTTTGTATCTACCTTTATTGGGTAGGCTTCAATAAATTCATATTGATACCATCTATTCTAAAACTCCATCAACTCAGTCTTGGCTGAGCCAAGACTTTTAACATTTTTTCAAACATTGAGCAAGTTTGAATTTATCATATCACAATGGAAAGAACAAATTTGTATTTATTTCATGTGCAGTGGAATTGAAAGAGTTAAGGAGTTGCTGGGGCTGCATTAGCTTTCTTTATTGGCATGTTCAGGAGGTTGTGAAGTGTCTTGCTTTGCAATGTTTGAGCTACTCAAGATCTTGGCATCTTGATCATACGAGGAATTGCTATATTACCATTCAATATAAAAAAAAATCCAATATCAGATGTTCCGTTGTGTTTTGAAGCAAAGGTGATGCTATTTTTCAGTGCAAGCTAGAGTTTTCTCAAGCAGCGAGCCTCACCATCCAGCATTTATTGATAAGGTTTTTGGAATCTTCAACCTCATTTGTGCTTATGTATAGTCAGTCAGCAATGTGGCTTATTATATTGATCAACATTACTTGTTTTTCAATATTTCTCCTTTTACTTGATGTTTAAATTAAATTAATAACCTTTTACTGGAGCACCTTTTTCCTAGCAAATTCAGAGCCCATTTGGGAGGACTTCAGCAAACTTAGCTTTATTAGCTGAATTAAAGTGTATTTAGACTTTTTTGGGCTTTTTTCACCAAACATAGCTTCTAGGATTTTTGTGTGGGGTCCACATTGCAAAGCCAAGAGCTGTCATATGAAAGTCCTCCCAAATGGGCTATTCAATTTGTCTTACAGTGCTAGTTACAAGTTTGATAAAAGAGCATTGTGTCAGTTTGGTAAACTTTTTGTTAGACAGTCTATGCCCTCAGGGTCCAATACATGATTAGATCGTCTTTGTTATGAATAAAAGTTAAGTTAATTGGTTTTTAAATATGTAATTGGGTAGGTTTCTAATTGGTATTGTGTTCCTTCTTGAGAGAGAGAGAAGAGAAGAGAGAGGAGAAGAGAAGAGAGAGAGAGAGAAAGGTTCGATTGAGACTCAAAAACTAAGGGCTAGTGGCTTCCAGATTATTATTTATATTCATTTAAAATAATAAGAACAAAAGTTACAAGAATGCCCCTAGCGGCAATTCCTAATAATAAACAACTAACAAGAAAAAAAGAAAGCTAGCTGACCACCTAGGTAGACTAGGCTGACAGCATACTAACAACATACTAATAGAGAACTGATAAATAAGATTCACAACACTCCCCCTCAAGTTGGGTTGTATATGTCTATCATTCCCAACTTGTCACACAACTCATTGTGCCGCGAGTATGGAAGTCCTTTTGTGAGGACATCAGCAAATTGTTCCTTGGAGTTGACATAAGGGATGCAAATTTCCTTTTTTTTTCCAATTTTTCCCTTATGAAGTGTTTGTCCACTTCAATGTGCTTGGTCATCTCATGTAGGACAGGATTGCTGGCGGTGTTAATGGCTGCCTTGTTGTCACAATAAAGAGACATTGGATTGTGAACAACAACTCCAAGCTCCCCTCGAAGATTTTTTTAGCCAAAGAACTTCAGCCACCCCATGTGCCATAGCTCTATACTTTGCTTCAGCACTTGACATTGCTACCACACTTTGTTTCTTGCTTTTCTAAGTCACTAGGTTTCCTCCCACAAATATGCAATACCCACTTATGGACTTTCTGTCATCCACAATACCTGCCCAATCAACATCTGTAAAGACTTCCACCTTTAGATGATTATGCTTACTGAATAGTAGACCTGTTCTTAGATACTTTTTAAGTCTCTAAGAACTCTCTTTGCTGCCTCCAAGTGAGGTTTCTTAGGAGAGTGCATGAATTGGCTCAGGACCCCAATTGAATAGGCAATGTCTAGACGAGTCATGGACAAATAAATCAACTTCCCCACTAACCTTTGGAACTATTTTACATCTTTCAGAAGTTTACCATCACAGTTACCCAATTTATGATCAACATCCATAGGAGTATCTGCTGGCCTTGCACCTAACTTGTCTATGTCTTGTAACAGATCAAGAGTATACTTCCTTTGAGAAATGAAGATACCCCTTTTTGAGCGGGCAACTTCAATTCCAAGAAAATACTTTAGAGGACCTAGATCTTTCATTTCAAATTTAGATGCAAGGAATTGTTTCAATTKTTGTATTTCTGAACTCCAATTTCCTGTAATGATGATATCATCCACATACACTATCAAAACAACAACCTGTTCCTAACATCTCTTCACAAAGAGTGTAATCGGACTGACATTGCTTGAACCCTACTTGTTGAACTGCTATACGAAACTTACTGAACCAAGCCCTGGGAGATTGTTTCAAACCATAGAGAGACTTTCTTAGCTTACACACCTTATTTTCACTTTCCTTCGCATAGAATCTCGGGGGTTGAACCATGTACACCTCCTCTAGGCCACCATTTAAAAAGGCATTCTTAATGTCTAGTTGATGCAATTCCCTGTCAAGATTAGCGGCTAATGATAGAAGAACTCGAATTGAGTTCATCTTAGCTATTGGAGCAAATGTCTCATCATAGTCAACTTCGTACACATGAGTGCACCCCTTGGCTACTAATCTTGCTTTGTACCTTTCAACTGTCCCATCTGCCTTGTGTTTAACTGTAAACACCCACTTACACCCCAATGGGTCTTTCCCCCTTGGAAGATTCACCAATTGCCAAGTTTGATTTTTATGGAGGGCATTAATCTCCTCCTTCATAGCATCTGTCCATTCAGGGTATTTTAAGGCTTCTACAACATTTCTAGGTACAAGGATGCAATCAACTTCAGATAGGAAGGCTCGATATGAGGGGGAAATGTGATCATAGGAGACATACTGGGTGATGAGGTGTTTGGTAGTCCATGATCTGACTCCCTTTCTTTGAGCAATAGGAATGTGAAGGTCATCCATAGTAGGAGCAGGGGTGTCAATAGGTGTAGCAGGGTTTGGACTTACTTCTTGGGTGTTTGACAATGTTGGATGCTCAGTTGTTGGTAGTTTCACATCTCTGTCAAATTGCTGATCTCTACAACATGTACGTTGGAAGACACAAAAGGGGGTCAGGTCCGGAATAGATGGAAGAGAGACTTGGTTGACCTGAACCTGCTTCTCCTCTTCCACACTACTCTTCCCCTGAGAAGCAGGGAAGAACAGTTCAGACTCAAAGAAGGACACATTCATAGAGACAAAAAATTTATGACTAATAGGATCAAAGCCTCGATACCCCTTTTGAAAGGAGGGATACCCCAGAAAAATACAAGGAATGGACCGAGGGTCTAACTTACCCCGAGACGGAGACAAATCATGGACAAAGGCATGACAACCAAAGACTCATGGGAATGGAAAATAAAGGGGACTGAGAGAACAACAATTGATAAGGGGCCATGTAGTTCAGCACTATGGAGGGCATGCGATTGATGACATAAGTAGTTGCAAGTATAGCATCCATCCAAAACCTTTTTGGAACATTCATGTGTAACATCATCCCTCGAAATATAGCATCCTTTTGGCAACACCATTTTGTTGCGGTGTTCTTGCGCACAAGCTCCTATGAATAGATCCCTGGGAGGCAAAGAACTCATTCAACTTACCATGGAAATATTCCTTGGCATTATCTGATTGAAAGATCTATATTTTAACGTGGAACTACGTAAACACCATCCTCTGGAAATCTTTTACAATCTTTGAAACTTCATCTCTACTACGCATCGGGAATACCCATGTATAGTGGGAGAAATCATTGATCAAAGTGATAAAGTACTTATACCCGCCCTCAGAGATTATAGTAGTAGGCCCCCATACATCAAAATACACGATATGAAAAGGAAAGTTGGGTCTTTTATTACTTGAATGAAAAGTTGTTCTACATTGTTTGCTCAACTGACATGTTTGACACTGAACATGACTTAAATAAAAATGGAAACAAAGACTTCACTATTTCAAAGGAAACATGACCTAACCGACTATGCCACAAAAAAATTTGACTCTTATTTGACTGATTATATGACTTCGAGAACGACACCAAGAGACCAGCTTTGTTGTTGAGAATATAGAGGCCATCCATTAGGCTTCCTCTACCAATTGTCCTCTTAGAAGTTAGATCTTGAAAAACACATGAACCAGGAAAGGTTACACTATAGCTTAAAGAGTTTGTGATGCTACTGATTGAAAGCAAATTTATAAGAAGTTGGGGAACATGCAACACATTATTTAGGTTAAGGCCATGGGGAAGGGATATTGATCATTGGCCTGCAGTGGAGGAGAATGATCCATCTGCAAGCCTCACTTTATCCCTTCCTAACAAAAAGCTATAAGCCTGAAACAAATTTGGCTTACCAGTCATGTAGTTAGAGGCCCCTGAGTTAATGATTCAAGGGGAATCGATGGTAGTAGTGACATGGAATGCAAAAGCCGCATTACCTGTTGTAGATGTAAATGAAGTAGGAGTACCAGTAACTGAACTATCCATCTAACTCCAAGTGATCTCTGAAAGAGTTCATGATATCTTCCTTGGGGTCAGAACTAGTAAAGTGGTCCCGGGTAGTACCAGCAACCTGAGTATCTTGGGTTGCCACATGTGTTGCTTTATGTGCTGTATTCCCGGGTAGTACCAGCAACCTGAGTATCTTGGGTTGCCACATGTGTTGCATTATGTGTTGTATTCGGCTTCTTCTAACCTTGCACTTTACCCTATTCTTGGTTTTTCACTGCCCACTTAAGCTTCCCGTGAATTTTCCAACATGTGTCACGTGTATGTCGCGAGCGCCGACAATGGGTACAAAACGTCTTTATCATCAGCCTTCTTGGAGTCACTTTTCTTCCTCATATTGTTATTACTCATTGCAGCCAATGCTACTTGTTGCTCCCCCTTAGTTGTAACCATCACACTCTGCCTACTTTCTTTAGATTGAACAAGGGCATATACCACTTGAACCGACGACAACTCTTTGCTTCCTAAGACTTAAACTTTCAAGGGTTCATAGGTAGGGTTCAGTTCCAACAAGAAAGCAAACACCCACTGCTAAGAAACCGGCTTCCTATAGGCCTTAGCATCATCATCATGTTTCCACTCTATAGCCTGATGATGATCCAATTTTTTCCAGACGGAAGTAAGGCTGAATAATAGGCAGACAAACTACGATTTCTCTGTTTACAAGTTGAGGATTCAACTTGCAACTGGTAAATCTTGACATAATGCCTTCACTCTGAATAGGTGGTTTTTTCTTGTTCCCAAATCTCACTAGCGGCCCACATAAAGTTCTTCTTCACATCAGGTTTCATGGCTACAAGGAGCCAAGACATCACCATACTGTTTTCTTGATCCCACCTATCATGTTCAACTGTCTCACACTTGAGTTCTTTCACTCTGCTATTTATGTAACCAGCTTTTCCCCTTGTTATTACATAAAGTTTCACACTTTTAGCCCACTCCAAGTAGTTCAGGCCATTTAAAGGGGTAATTGGCATGGGAAACATCATGTCTTCACCCCCCATACCAGCTGTACTACGAGTTGGTGTAACTCCAGATGATGCTGAATCATAGTTTGCCATTGAGAAAAAAAGGGTCACAAATATACCAGACCAGATCCCACACACACAGAATGCTAAACTCTTAAGAATTTTCACTTCTGGAATGAGAAAGATACTGCTGAAATCAGTTCAGCAACAGTTTGGCCCTTAGAATAGCCCAGTAATCAGTCCAGCAACTAGTCTACTAACAGGCTACTGAAAACAGTCTACTAACAGCAATAGTTCTGCCACAAGCAGTCATTAAAAAAAGAGCCTTCGACAACAGCACATGATTAAAAGAAACATACCCCTGTCCAGCACCTGTACGAAGGTGTAAACCTCAAAACCAAGGCCTTCACAGCCCTTCACAGCATAGACCACAGAGAAAAAAGGGGACACATACCCCTGTGCAGCACCTGTACGAAGGTGCAAACCCAGAAAATATTTTTCACAGCATCGAACTAAGAGAGGAGAATCATTCCAGCATCGCCCCTCTTCTGTTAGGATTTCCTTGGTGTTACGACCAAGGAAGAACCCAAAGAACAACAGCCACAAGAACTCTGAACAGTCCGATTAGAATTCTTGGTCTTCCACATCCAAGAGATCAAGAGAACAAAAAATGACTGAGATTCAGATGAGAGAAAAACAATTTTCAAGCCTAGAATTATTGCTCTGATACCATGTGTTCCTTCCTGAGAGAGAGAGAGAGAGAGAGAGAGAGAGAGAGAGAGAGAGAGAAGTGAAGAGAGAGAGAGAGGTTCGATTTAGACTAGAAAAAACTAAGGGCTGGCGGCTTCCAGCTTATTATTTATATTCACTTAAAATAATAAGAACAGAAGTTACAAGAATGCCACTGGCGGAAATTCCTAATAATAAACAACTGACAAGAAAAAAAAGAAAACTAGCTGACAGAACCTAGGTAGACTAGGCTGACAGCATACTAGCAGAGAACCAATAAATAAGATTCACAACAGGTATGTTGTCTAAATATTTTTGGATAGAGAATAAACTTGAGCAGTTTATCATGATAAGGCTAACATGACCTATACCGCTTAAGTATGGGTGTTTATGAAACATTGAACCGGATTATTTCCAATGTGCTCTTGGACCTTTTCAATTAGTTGATCAATTAGATTATTGTTTGTAGTCCTAAACTTGATAATAGTACTATGTCAGTTATTCAACTGCTTTGCTTTTGATATACCAACCAGTAAGCATAGTTGTCAAGGCAATGCCTAGGTGACAAGGTGCCCTTGGAGGCTCGCCTCGCCCATTTGCCTAGCAGTTTTGTATACTGTCTTATAAAATACTTTTATATTGTTACTTTTTTTGAGATTATAATTATAAAATAGACATTATTAAACAAAAATATTCATTTTTTGTGTTTATAAACTAATTTCTTTTTATTATTTTCTTATTTGTTAGGGTTTAATCAACACAAATATTGCTAACTACTTTATTGAACCCTCAAAAACTTCAGAATTTGAACCAATAAGTAAGGGGAAAACTTGAAGTTGTCTAATCAACACATTTCTTCCTCCACATCTTCTTCTTCTTCTTCCACCTTTTCTTTTCTTCTTTTCCTATAACAAAAATAAGGGTTCAGTCCCCATATTTATTGAATTTTCTTTTCTTATTTTTCTTCTCATAAATATGTCGATTTTCTAGACATAAACATAAAGTTTATAATTTTCTTATGAAAATTATGGATAGTTATTATGGAAAGATGGTTATGAAACCTAGGGAACTACCTAGGATATGCATTTTTCACTTAAAAAAATCCACCTAGGCAACTAGGCAACAAGGCACCCCCCTGTCGCCTAGCCTCGCCTTGGCGCCTTGAAAACTATGCCAGCAAGGTCCTTCTGGGGTCAATACTTAGGTATGTTGGAAGGATTATATTTGGGCTAATGATCATTGTAATAGGATCTACCACTTTGTTAGACAAAGAAAATATTCTTGACATACTCTATTTGATGGAAACCGTAAATCTACTGATAGTGGATTTTAAATTGTTTTCAAACCAATTCGCAAAATCATTATTATATAAGTAAATAGTTTATTTTGAAAATTATGTGCAAAGTAATTTTTCCATGTCCCATCATTAAAGAGAGTGTGATACTGGGCTTAGAGATTATGGGAAGAGGTCCTTTCTCAATTCCCAATGTTAGATATTATTGGTAGAGAGACTATATAGAAAATATGCATTAAGGCCTTTTTACTTGATGGATATTATTTCAGTTCAGACCATTGGACCCAAGTTCTTAGGGTCACAGACTTGGACTGTGTTAGACATAAATGGGCTTAATTTAAGGCCAAATCTTCTCATTTGTGAAGGGAGTGAAATTCACCTAGGTGGGTTCCATCTCTTCTTAGAGAGGAATGAATATTATTTGATCTAGATTAATAGCTTGTGGGTCCCAAACATCACAAGTATTGTCTTCTCACTCTTCGCTTGAAACAATTAGAAAGTCTTTAGAATTGTTAGTTATTATTTTGAAGGAATTCTAATTTGATTAGAAGTTAACCAGTTTGACTAGTCAAGGAGTAGGCTGAATACGAGTCTTGCTAATTGAGAGACCTTATCTAATTTGATTAGGAAAGTCTTTTAGCAATTAATTGGACTCTTTTGGAGATTATAGAGTCTAGAATTCGTCTAGCCCTAGTACTCCAACAAGAGTTCACAAACTCTACCATTCAGCCATAGAAACCATCCCTTCTCACTAGATTTGAACTAGGGTTTTAGAACTCCATCTTCTTCCACTATTGCAAGCTATCCTAGACCACTGTGTTGCTGTCTTTTGGTGACCCAATCAACATTAAAAGGAGTAAAAAAAATAGGGCCTGTTTGGCGTGTTTTTCCGTGCAATCTTTCTGCTGTTTACAAGTCGGGCAGACCGATTTTCGGTCTATTCCCGTTTGATTCATGGAAGATCTAGCTGCCAAAAGTTGGAGTGTCGAAAAGACGCGAGAAGCCCATTTTGGGCTGATTTCAGGAAGCTCCAAATGAAGCTTTTCGCATCTTTTGCATTTTATTCTCGCACGGAAAGAAACAGAAAGACGCACGAAAAGACATATCTGCTAAACTAGATTCGGGTTACTCAGATCTTCATGCAATAGCTCAATGTGTCTTTTGAATGTCAGAGCTACCAAAAGATCTTCCCAAAAAGATTTGCCAAACGGGCTCATAGTTGTTGGTTTCAAGAGGAGAATAAAACTAGACCGAGTGGAGGCTGTGTCATCTTCACCCTTCACATCAAATTAGTGAGAACCTCAAGAAGACTTGAATGTGAACTTCACATCTGGTGCTACATTTGTGGTGACATTTTCCACCACTTTGAGGTATTCTTTCACTAACCTTCTATGGGTCTGAAATAATGTGGTCTAACTCCATATTCGATCCTAGGAAGGAGAAAATTGTTTCTCTTAGGTGAGATATTTCAATTTTGAGCAGTTTCCTTTATATAAAAGTATTTAACTTTATACTTGCTTTGAGCTGAAATTTCTCACCATATTGGGCATTACAATTTTCAACCCCTCTCAAATGCCAAGAAAAAATGGTAAATTGAAATGTTAGTAGTGTTTGCAGGCATGGATATCACAATGTCAAACTCAAATCCCATCTACTCGAACAGGGAAAAGGGTCCTGCATGCTCTCCATACTGGACACAACCCATTATGTATGCAGAAACTCTAGCCAACATGGTGCTTGACTTGGGTTGATAGGCGCCAGGTTGCACTGAGCTTGCACTTGAGTGTCTTGAGTTGATCCTCATTTTGTTTGATAAGAATTGACCAACTCCCTTTAGAAAGGGTTTTTGTTTCAAGTTGGATGGTTAAGACTAAAGAGATGCCGTAAAGTGAATAATGGTCCCTTTTGCTTGAGAGAAGTAGAGGGAGTGGGAAAGAGGTGTATGCAATGGATAGGCATGTATTCTTATAGCATCTATTGTTTGTTCTGTACTCTAAAAGTTTTCATTAGTGATACTTCATCTGTCAAACTTGGTCACAAGATAAGAAAATTGTTGTTTATTCAATTGTTCAACCCAATTTTTATGTACCCATGCGTTTTCAAAGTGCATCTGAATCTGTTTGTTAAAGTTTCCTTTATGGTAAATGCTAAACAATGTGTACCGTTTAGGATTTTAAACCGAGTGATATGCTAAATGCTAGGATCAATTTGAAATAATAATAGTAGGTGTGCAATAATGGTGAAAAGGAATCGGGATTTGCTCCTCATAGAACTCACCTCACAGCATATCCCAACATTGTGCAACCGGTCATAATCAATGACCCTAAAGTGTACATTTTTCTTTCGAACGCTCTGTGAAGAGCAGATTTGGACTCAATGGAAAGATGGGTATTGACTGACTTAACATAAAGCTTACATTTTTCTTGGAAGCCCATGCCTAGCTTGTGAAAGAGTATTTGCTTTCCAACTTTGAAGTTTGCTTTTGACTTTATCAACAAGAAATTTCCACCTAATACTTTTGGATCTATCAACAAAAATTAGGCCACCAATATTTCTTGGCTGAGCCCATAACTCTAACCCCAAGATTTGAAGCAATTCTCAATCTCATGCGTTTGTGTGTGTTTGGGCTGAAGTAGATGGCTGACTTTTGAAAGTTAACTTCTTGCCCTAACCACTTAAAGTGTCCAATTGATTTTTAATGCAATCAACTTCAGGAAGGGAACATTTACCAAAAATTAATAAATCTATCAGCAAAGAGGTGGTTTAGATGCATACCGGTTCTACCAAAATGAATGCCATGTAACTCTCTAGAATCTAGTTTTCTTTGAAGTAGATGAGAGAGAACCTCAGCTCCTAGAATGAACAAGTAAGGTGATAGTGGACAACCTTGTCTTAGTCTTCGAGAAGGAGCAAAAAATCACCAAGTTGCCCATTAACCATCATAGCAAGATTGGGAGTAGAAATACAATGAAAAATCAAGGAACAAAAGTGATTAGTAAAACCCAGACTCTATAGTATAGTCATAAAAAACAGTTGTTCCATTCTATCATACGCCTTACTAAGATCTAAATTTAGCATAAAATAGCAAGTTTTACCCTTGTCTCTTCAATGTATGAATGAGTTCTTGGCAAATGATAGAATTATCTAAAATTTGTCTACCCGAAGTAAAAGCTGATTGATAGGGGGAGACGAGAGACGGAATATTATGTTTCAGCCTCTTGGTCAACAACTTAGCGATAATCTTGTAGAGGACATTACTTAACCCAATGGGTCTAAAATCCTTAGCCTCTTCTACTGTTTGAACCTTTGGAATCAAGCAAATAGTAGTTTGGTTGATTTCTTTGGTTTTACTTGGATTCCAAAAGCAAATCTTGAATAAATGAAATAAGTTCACCACCAATAATATGCCAACATTTCTGATAAACAAAGGCATGTATACCATCTGGGCATGGTGCTTTTGAAGGGCCAATAGAAAATAAAACAGATCTAATCTCTTCAGAATTTAACAGATATCGGGACCCCTTGTTTGATATCTGTCAAAACCTATTGCATTTGCAAGATTATTTAAGAGAATGCTAGAAAAGTAAAGATGTGTTTTAAATAATAATCAGTTTTAAGTTATTTGAATTTAATTAGGAGACTTGAATGTACAAGTTAATGGTGTGACAATTATATTATCAGGAGAACTGATTAGGTCATTTAATGAGAATGGACTAAGGTGGCGTATGATAACACTTTTTAGACCTCTGAAGTCTAAAAATGTTGCTTTTTAGATGCCACCTATGTTTGGGTTGAGTTTGAAAATTCATATCTGAAATGCATTTTTAGATTTGAATTTGTAAGAGGCAGGCCAATGACTTAATGCGCTCAAACGTTTTTTAGACTGTGTTAAAAGACAAAAATGTCCATCCTCGATTTTTCTCATCCTCTTCCTCACTCTCCCCTTGTCTTCCAGGCACCACTGTTGCAACTTTCAGAAGCGGTGTTTCCCTCTCCCTCTCTCTCTCTCTCCCTATATTCTCACCATTGCCGCTGCAACTCTTTGCAGCGGCGTTCGATTTCCCATACCCTCTCCCTCTCTCTCTCTCTCTCTCTCTCCCTTGTCTTCCCACCACTACCGTTGCAACTCTCAACAACGGTGTTTCCCTCTCCCTCTCCTTTCCTCTCTCTCTCTCTCCCCCCTTCTCTTTTCATCACTGCCGCTGCAACTCTCAACAACGGCATTCAAGTTCCCTCTCCCTCTCTCTCTCTCTCCCCTTGTCTTCCCACCACTGCCACTACAACTCTCACCAACGACATTCGAATTTTGTTCTTAATAATTTACTATTGTTTTAATTCTTAGTTTTTTAATTTATAAATTTATACATATTTCCAATTTTATTCTTATTTTAATACATTATTTTTTTATAATTTTTATTTGTATTAATTAATAATTATTTTAATTATTTAATTAATAAATAGTTTAATAGGTTTAATTTAATAATTTGATAAATATTAAGTATTTGTTCATTGATTCTTGGACTTTATTACTATTTTTATTATTATTTTAACTTTTAATAATTTATTTTTAATTTATAATTTTTCATATATTTTCAATTTTATTCTTAATTTAATATTTTTATAATTTATCATAGTTTGTTCATATTTTTCAATAATAATATTTTGAATTTAATAAATTATATTTAGAAAAATAGTACAAATTGAACTTAAAATTACCATAAAGTATGTTTTAGGGGTAAAATAGTAAAACTAAGGAATTTCAGATGCTGAAGGTTTGATCCAACACAAATAACCTTCTCCACTCAGAGCCTCAAAAAAGTCGAAAAGCATCTATGTCTCTTTTCAGATTTCAAACGCCATTAATATCCTTTTAACTTTTTAGATATCAGATTTATCAAACGCCACCTAAATCATGAATTGTTTGAATTCAAAATTCAAATTAAGAGATAATGAAGTGAGAGTAGAGTTAACGAGTAATTTAGAATGAGAAGTAGAATATCGTTGGTATTTGATCAGTTCAGGTTTGTGTACACGGGTGTATCAGCCTTCATCCAATACTCAGGGATATAGGTGGAATATGGCAGTGAAACCATGTAATTCCACCCATATCAGGTGCTCATAACCTTGTAATCCAATTTGTATTGACCAATATGATCCGGCACCAATACTTAAGGCTATGTTTGGTTTGAAAGAAAAGGTAGGAAAAGGAAATCTATACAATCTCTACTTTTCCCTTTCTTTCCCTACCTTGTCTTTCAAACCAAACACAGCTTTAAATCCCAAGGTCTTAAGTGTCAATAAAATATCATACGACATATATCAGTTTTTACACTTATTGCCACATGGTTGGAAATTTTTGTTTTTATTTTTATCAATATTGTAGTGTGTTGCACAATGTTGATGAATATTGTGATAGTATTGGTGGATACAGTGTGATATTAGCAGCATATTCTAACACCACCTAAAGCCTTCTTTTGCTTTGGAACTTTATGGGAGAACTCCATACAACTAGAAGACTTAGACTTAAGCAAGGAAAATGGTTAAAATTTTAGTTTTTTAAAGCTCAAAGTGGGTTTAAATGCAACTTGAGAAAAAAGCATATTTTCTTGCAAATTTTTGTTTCAAATTATTTGCATGTTTGATCACTTTGAAATATACTAGTAAATGTGCACGTTTCTCGCACGTGATGATATTTCTTAATTTATCATTTTAAAAACAAAATCATATTGATTCAAAGCATTGAAAATTCAAGACGTCTTTAAATCCACAACTTTTTTGAAAGCTTCAATTCATAGTATTTCTAATGGCAGAGAGAGAGAGAGAGCGCATGTATCTAATTGTGAGAAATGGCATACATCTACATATATTTATCAGTGTATCACTCCATTAAAATTTAATAAATGAATGTTATTTTTCTAAACCAAAGGATAAAAGAAAGAACAAAAAGGTTTTCAAGGGCTCTTTTAAACTTTACACATGGATATTATGTATATGTTTGGCATTGATGCTGCAAATGCAGCACCGTTTTCTGAAAACGGTACTGCTGATGTGTGGGTTGGAAGGTGTCTTTTATTTGTTTGGAATTGTTGCTGCCAGGTAGGATGTTTTCTGGAGCAACAGCAACCTTTTCTGTTTGGTACCAATGCTCCAGGAAATGTTTTCGGCACTGGTACCCATTATCCAGTGCCACATCACTGCTACCTCACATTCCTGTTGGCAGCAACGAGCTGCAGCTTCAGGAAATGCCAAATTTGGCATTGCTCCAAGCCATGCCTTCCCATTTTCCAAGGTATGGCTTGGAGCACCATTTTTTATGAAAAAACGGTTCCAAACAAATGCCCGTTTCCTGGAGCACCGTTTTTTCCGATGTGGCACTGATGTGGTGCCATTCTTTGGAGCAACGGCAATGATGCCAAACAGACGCTAGATCTCTAATTAATTTAAAACTCATCATATGAGATTGGATCATGATTGTGCTAATTTATAAAGCCATTTTAAGAAGGATAAACAGAATGGACGTATCAATATCAAGGGCATACTTTGATATATATGGCAATATGAGAGAACCAATGGAGAAACATTCCAATGAAGCCTATAAAAAGAAATACATATTCAATTATTTTGTAAGCTTTTTATTGTGTTTTATTTGTTTATTACATCTAAATCGATTTATTGTGGATTTCAATGTTTTTTTTTTTCTATTAATGATTTTTCTAGTTTTGTAAGGTTTATTACAAATCTTAGTATTTGAATTTATCAGCACTTATATTTTATTTTCTAGAGTTCAATGATTTGTTTGAGGATCGCAAGGGAGTATGCGTCTCAGCAAATGTGCACCAACTTAATGAGGCTTTTGCTGGGACAAACACAAAACAACCTCATCATGATATTCTTAATTTTTAATAAATGTTTCAGTAATTAAAATATTAGATATGTGTATATATAATTAAGTAAATTAATATTTATAAAGATTGAAATTATAATTGGTTTTGGATTCTCTATACTCTAGATTTGTGTCTGCAACATGGTGTTGGTATGTAAATTGTGGGCCCAGGAAGTGAAGTAAATAGAGCCCAATATGAGATTGAATGAAAAGGAGTTACTGGGCCTACTAAGAAAAGAATAACAAAAATTGGGCCCAAGAAAGATGTTGGATGGGGCCCAAAATGAAGTCTAATTAGAAAATGGGTCCGCTAATGTATTCCGAACAAAAAAAAAAATTGAGTGGGGTTAAGCTTCAAAAGAGAGAGAGAGAGAGAAACGTACCATTAGATCCAAACCCAAGAGTGTACTAGGTAGAGCCCACACCTACCACATAGAGGATTGAATATTGAGACAAAACCCACCATTCAGGGCAATTAGAAAGATTTTCTCTAATCAATTTTAGTGAGGCCCAATTGATTGGTAATAATACCTAATTAGCAATTTGGTTGAAAGGAAGATATGGTTGGCTGACTCAAGGAGGATTAACTTAACCCAATTAATAGATTTCCTTTTATATGTGGGGTCTAGTATCTTGCCAAGTGGCACCTTTAAAAACCCTTCCAATCAATCTTATACAAAGATCACCATGGTTGGAGATCTCGAGCCAGCAAACCTTCCAAAATAATACAAATCTTAATTGAGAGAATCCCATCAAGCTGATCACATAGGATGTCGTTCAAATCAATCTTGTGGGGCCTCCATTTAAATGGTAATCATTACCTATAATAACATCAAAATCATTGTCAAATGAAGAAGGAAACCATAGCTGGCCGAATATGGTTCCTCTCATTTGAATTTAAATCTTTAGGGCGGGCTTTTCAAATGTACCCATCCACTATAAAATGGAGAGGAGAGCAGGGAGATTCTCTAGCTCTTTGAGAGGTGGCCAGGAAAAAGAGGAGAGAAGGGGCTTCTCTTTCACAGAAAAGAAAAGATAAAAAATAAGAGAAGAGAGAAGACTAAAGAATTTGAAAGAAATCTAGCTCGTGTGCAGTTGTTGAAGTTTCAAATTAGATGTTGTTAGCCACCTGCATGTTGAGAGGCATGCTCAACTAAAATCATCATTCCTTCAGCTCTCTCCCTTGGAGGTCCCTCTTTTGGCTCTTCCCCCTTCATCTCCTTATTAGAAACATTTCTTGCAAGAAGAAGGAGAAGAAGGCTTCATCGAATGAGCTATCCCTATTCCAAGTTGTTATAGTTTTCATCTTGAAATCGGTGCAATCAAGACACTTACAATTAAATTATTGCAACTTTCAACTCAAAAATTCAAGCAATTAAGCTATTGCTACAAGAATGCTTTTATCAAAACACCACAATAGAAGGATCTCCTACAACTAAAGGTTAGTGTTGTGATTTGCACTCAAATCAACAATTGACTGTGAACAAAAGTTTTGTTTGCATATAGTTGATCACTATAAGGTCCTTCTACAAAAGTTGTCAAGCTTTTTGGATCGTGTCTATGACAATCTACAAATACAAATTCGGGTCGTGTTCGTGATAAGAGAATCAGAGAGTTTTCTTTGCAAAAAAAAAAAGTGTTTGTATCTCACTTACATTTCTGCAAAAAAAAAAAGTTAATTAAATTCCTTTGAATTTGTCTTCATTTTTTTTGTGCTCCAAATTTAGCACGAAATTTGCGTCAACACATGGTTTTGAAAACCATACTGGACCAAATGGTCAGGCTGGTTGACCTAGGAATCGGTCATGGGTCCAGGTCTGGTTTTGGACCCCAAAACTGTCCAACCCAAGGTTGGACCATTTAACTCGAAAACCGGTGGCCAAAATGATTTTGTTTCCGGTTCGTTTTTAAAACCATGATCTGCAATTGCCAGGTAAAAAAGTTGAGAAAATTTCACTTTGGAAGTATTTGTCAATATATATGATTTTGTTTTTAAAATGAAAACAACTTTTTGTTAGTTTTCAAGAGAAATAAATCTGAAAGGGAAACAACCCCTTCTTGACCATTTTTATGATGAGTGGCAAAACTTTAGGGTTCAACTATAATACCAAAATTTTTTTAACCAAACAACTGGTTTCATAAAGATTCTAACCAATCAGGTGGCACTTATGAACTTAACCAGGATTTTTGAGTGGTCAAAGCTCTTGCAATATTATACCTTTTTGGCACTACAGATCTTTCCAGAAATTCTGATAGCCAGCAGTGATTGTCTTGACAAATAACAGCCTTTACTATTTTATGAGTTCAAGAAAATTCGGAATTAAATTCCTTTAGAAATAAATTCACCTAAAATATGTTGTTTCTTTTGATAAAAAAAAATATCTATATTTTAAATTATCATCCATCATAAAACGTGAGATTTTTCTAAAGTTTTACAACATTTTTTTACGAATCTCCAATATAGGGACAATGGGAAGCACACCTATGTTTGCAACTTCTAATGCCATTGCTCTTATCGTTGAAAATAACTCATGTAAATGAATCAACTACAACAACATTCTACCACATAGCCATTCATCGTTTAACCCACTAATTGTTAATGTTAAGAAATTCCTTTGAATGGTCACTACATTGTTAGGTTCAATGATTAAAGTATTGGTATCGGGTATCGTATCGGACAACTTGGATATAGATACGGATATGCTTGGAAAATGCATGGATACGAACGGAAAAATATGAAAATGCTTGGATATGCTAAGAAATGCACACAAATTCCATAAATATATTAATAGCATTAATCTTAATGTCAAAACAACTATAACTAATATATAAATACATAGGAATTGTATATTTAAATGATATATATATATATATATATGAAGAAATATATTATAATTAATATAGCAGGACATGTAGATATTATAATTTTTTATAAATAACGCATCAATCAAGAGTCCGAGGTAAATATTATGTATATTTTTATAAATTAATATATGTAAAAATCCAATATTATTTTATTATCTATTAAAGTGTAAGGCATAAAACATATGCAACTATTATATTTTAATTATTATATTATTTTTTCTATTTTTCTAGTTTTATTTTTTAACATTAACAAAAAATTCAACTAAAACTTAATTCTTAAATGTTTGATAAATAATATTTATATTTTTTGTAAAAAATAAATATGTTATTATAAAATTTAAATTAAAATATTCATTAATAATTTATAAAAATATATAATCTTAACTTAAAATATATCAAATCTATTAAAATTTTAAAAATTCATATCATATAAAAATTCATAAATTTTAATTACTAAAATAATTACTCTATTATTATAATTTATTTTTACAAAATTTTGAAGTTAAAAATTATTTTTAGTATAAAATGTAGATTAATGGATTTGATAGATTCAATTTATATTATATTTTCAAATACTTTGTAAACAATACTTTTATTTTTGTAAATAATAAATACATTGTTATTTAATGCAAATTAAAATATTAATTAATAAATTATAAAAATTTAAGATATATATCATATGCAAATTTATAAAATTTAAGTATTAAAATAATTATTCTATTATGAATATTTTATTTGTATAAATTTTTAAAATTAAAATTCATTATATATATATATATATATATATATATATATATATATATATATGTGTGTGTGTGTGTGTGTGTGTGTGTGGATTTTATAAATTATTTATTCCCTTTATTTATAAAATGCTAATTTTGAATATTGTTCTTTTTTATTTGTAGTTGAAGTTTTTGAAAATAAATATATGTTGTTTTTTGTTTGCATGTAAACATTAAGTTTAATAAAATATATTTTATTACACTTTTTAACACTAACTAACAAGTGGCTTTGTGATTAATGTGCGCCTGAACATTAAGCACGCATTGATTGGCGTGGGTTTGAGTCTCGCTATTTTCATTTTTTATTATGAGATGTTGCATCAAAATGATGGTCAATACACTTCGGTATCAACGCGTATCAGCCAATACTATGCGATACGTGCCGATACAGTAACGTATCATATCGATACGTACGACTAACAAGGATACACTACAGTCGTAGCATATCCCGTATCGATGCAGTCCAATACCGATATGCGTATAGTATCGATATTTTAATCCTTGATTAGGTTGAAGTGTATCTTTTACATCATTGTTTGACAAGGGGTTGAAAGATTTTCTTACACTTTGCCTCTTACCATTAATTTGAAATTTGATTTGGCTTACAACTTTTCTCTAGGTTTGTTTGGGTTGAAGGGAGTCCAAGAAATAGCAAACGATGAGCCATCAACTTTGGTTTTGATATTTAAAAAATAAAATAAATAAATCAAAGCACTTTTCTCTTGATTTTCACTTTTCATTAGAGATGCATTAAGTTAAAGGTTTGACCTTGTGTACATGTCACAAACTGAGTGGACATGGAAAATCCCTATTGAAATCCAATTACATGGATCCCAATTGCTTTGTAATTAATGACTGTTATAGGAGTAACTTAAAAAGTGGTATTATTTCCTAAAGAAATAAATGCTATAAATGTTGTAATTGATTTAATTTTACATTATTGACCTTCTATTTCAAGTATGAGCATCTTTAAACATATGGACAATTTCTGTCAAAAAAATTCCAGAAATCTTGATAGCATATTTGTACTTTTCATAGTAGTACAGATATAGATATAGATCTCTACTAATATTTGGTTAAAAATCTTTAATTCTTTACTCTTGTACATAGATCTATGGATTTTTTTCCAAAGAATTGGGGAAAAGGATTATAAGAAAAGAGAAAGTTTTATATTTTTTGCTTGAATCTAATGATAGAGAAAAATTATAGTGTGGAGCTGGGGATGATCTATCATATGGGTCAGGCCTGAACATGAAACCTAAGCCCAAACATGAAAATTTCTTGGCTCGGGCTAAAAATGATCACCCTAACTCAATATGTTCGATCAAAGGTTAGACAATCCATCCAAATCCAAATGCCCAAATATGATAAAACATCAACTTTTACCCTCAGATTTGAACAGTCCATTGCTAATCACCATCCACCCTATTTGAAAAAAAAAAAAAAAAACAATTTTAAAAGACATATTAAGATACACCTTGGATATGATGGACAAATTAAGATAAGCATTAACATGATTTGGAAACATAACCAAATCTAAAATTACACCGGCAACACTGAACAAAGTCCTTAATAACCATAAATAAGGTATATATTTATAATATTATCTATGAAGAAATGCATTACAATCAATATATAAGAATGCATAGACATTATCCAATAACTTTACAAATGATGCATCAATTGATGTCTTAGCTCCAATCTAGTAGAATACTTTAATGTTATTTATATTTTAAATTAACTCATTGAATAATAATTAAAGTAAAAATAGAATCTTTATTTCAAAAAAAATTAGAACCTTCATCCATTAGACCTTTAGAAGTAATGATAGAAAATCAATTAATCCAAGACGCAAATAATGATATGAAACTAGTTGTTTTATATTTTGAAATTATTTTTTTAATTACTTAAATAGGAAGATCCATATTATAATTTCTAGCGAAACATCAAATTTTGTATTTCCTAATTTTACCCATATATCTAATTATAAGAGCTAAAAATTTAAGATTTTCAACCAAACACTAGTATAATTATATATTTCAAGTGTTCAAACATGTAAATCATTTGAAACAAGGGATTTAACAAAAAAGTTGCAAAAAGCATACCATTTTTCTGAAGTTACACCCAAACCCACTTTCAGTAGGGATGAAAATTTCATGGGAATTTTAGGACAGCCAACCCATTTGGATCCTAATCGGAGCCATTTATCAAAACCCTGCAATTGGGGTGGGGGTTTTTTTTTTCATTAAAACCCTATAGGCTTTGGGACATGTTTGGGTATTGACCTTAGGGTACCTATTACCCAAGCACAATTATATTTGATGCGGGCATCTGCTCCCAATGCCTGCTTATAAATCCATCTATATATTTTATATATTTTAATAAGCTATAATATATAGTAAAGGGTTGGGAGAGGATGCAAACCCTTGCCCTTGTATCTCATTATAGGCATCTTTAGCACTCACCTTCCACACCATTTTTACTCAAGAGATGAATCACACTTTACTTATGTGATGTAAAAGTGAATGTAAGGTTCAAAATACCAAAAATGCAAAAAAATATTGAAGTGGCAATTCAAAGAAATGTATTCGGATTCTGGATATACTTAGGATATACATGGTTAAGGTAGAAAAATGAAAAAACACATGGATACACCATGGAAATCAAAATATTTATTAAAAAATGTATTTATTATATATTAGCAAAACAAAGAATTGAAAGACCTACTTTATTTTGGGTAAAAATGTAATATGATGTAATTAACATTGGTGGAATTTTCTGGTAGTTATATTAAACTTATATTTTAATTAATTAATGAGTTTCCTTTGTTGATAACCCTATACATAAGAGACATGTATTTTAATAGTTTGACTTTGTATGAAGTGTAATTTCACCATAAAAATGTGAAATTACATGTATTTTCTCTCTTCTTTCATTAAATGGCATTTCAAATGTCGGCTAAAGTGGCCAATACCACTATCTAAAGTCACTACTACATTTTTGACAAATGGCTCTCTTTCCCTTCCCCTCTACGTCCTCTATTTTAAATATTGTCCAAACCAGACTAATCAACCTAGTGTTCTCCTTTTTCTTTCCCCTACCCATAGTAATAGTACTAAGGATGGGAACGTCAACAATATTAGTAGCATCCATATCGACACTAACACTATCATATTGTAACTGAACATCGACATCGTCGACATTGATTACGTTGGGGAATTGGTGTCAAGAACGAGAGGAGCCAACTATTTTTTTAACTATAAAAATAAAAATTAATTTAATTGCACTTACCCAGATTGCCGATTCGAAATTTCAAATTGATTTCAACGGTTGAAGCCTCCAAGTCTCCCAAATTACTAACTTGAAATTAGAGCTGTTCATAAGAAGGCCCAACCCGAGTCGACCGGGTTTTCATCAACACGGGTCGATTTCGGGTTGTGTAAATTCCTAAACTGATGATTCGGGTCGGTTTTGGTTTTCACACAAGAAAACCGAAACCAACCCGAACCAAACCGACTTAGTTCAAACATGAAGTTCCAAAGCCCATTAGGCCACCTAGTTTTTGAATGGTTGCAAGAAACTTTGGATTAGTGAATAGTGATTAATGAACAACTTTTGTGATTAACTTTTAATTTAAATTTTATCATAGGAGATGGCTGAAATGATGTTCAATTTATGACTGTTTTTAAAATTAGCAAGATTTTATCACAAGTATGAACTTAGAACCGAAACCGACCCAAACCGACCCAACTCGACTCAAACCGACCAGGTCGGTTTTGCTTAATACTGGGTCGGTTTCGGTTTTTATGTCAGGTAACCCGACCAGGTCAGGCCGGTTGGAAAAATCGCAGTAAACTGACCCAACCCGACCTGTGAACAGCCCTACTTGAAATACCCGAGCAAACTTTCCTCTTATTGAAACTTGAATCAAGTTGAGAATTAAAAAGTATGATGTATGAGACAAGATTGAGATTTGAGAAAGTATAAGAGACCAAATATGAGAACTGGTGTGATAAAAATGGTGGAAGATAAGACTATTTATAAGAATTAAAAAATTTAATTTTCCAAAATACCCAAAAAACTAGCGATTTTTAATTATGAGGGTATTTTGGTCATTATAAAGTCATTTACCACTTGACCTAAATACCCCCCTAAACTAGCTATTATATAGTTATTAAGGGGCATTATTGTCATTTTATCTCCCCCTATAGTCAAAATACATAAATACCCCCTTCAATTATTAGGGGGTATTTCTATAAAAAAAAAACCCAAAAAAGTTAAAACTAGCCATTGGGGGTGGGGTGTCTCGAATGACTAGTTCTTCAGACGAGCCAAGCACAACCCACTACGGACCTGCAAGCCAAGCCGTGTCAGCCCGCGGGCCACATGCAACACTGCACGACAGTGTGAGCCGTGCCAACCCAGCCCGCCGACCTAAAACCCCAAGCCCAGCAGAGCCCAACGGCCCATACAATCATGCCGGGCCATAGCACACCCGTGAACCATCGGACCAGGCTGGCTCAAAATCATGTGAGGCCATGCCAAGCCACGGGCAGCCTGGCCCGATTTACACCTCTACATATATGGTCTCCAAAACAAGAATTATTCTATATTTGAAGACAAGAAACAGAAAGTGGTACTGATTACTGCATAGAACACATTACAATAGCTAACATTCTGTAGAAATCCAGACGTACAAAGCATCTGCTTAAATAGATTATCATAAACGTTACTTTCCAAGCAGAAAAATAAATAGAGCAAAAAAAACAAAAATAAAAAAAAAATACCAGATTGTACCGACTGAATACTACTGGGAAAATATGAAACCAAATCAGAACATCTTGCCCATTAAAAGTTAACTTGGACATAAACCTAACCAAAACATTCCAACCCCACTTCTTTCAGCTTCATTACAGTTCAGTACCGATCATAACGCCTGCATTGAAAGATTACCAAAGGAACAAGGATTAGAAGATCCAAAAAAAAAGTATCAATACCCTCAATACGCAAAATTTGCATTTCAAGAATTTCAATCAAACGAAACTCCTTTCCTCTTTGTTCTGATCAGTTGTCAGTAGAAATGGGCTGTCATGTTCTATCATTTAAAACAGTATAAAAACCTTGGATCTTAATATAGTACATTAGTGAGCCTGAAAAATGATGCGTATTTTATGCTGTCATACATTTTGATATTTTGCACCTTGGTGCACTGGATGTTTTATTAATTACACAGGCATATTTATGAATGAAATTGTTATATCCAAAACACAACCAGGGAGAACAGACATGTTTATTAGCAAAGTTGGTTTGAATTTGACCAAATAGGCAAGAGCCTCCTAAAAGTAATCTTATTTAATTCAAACTTCACTTTATTTATCGATTTGTTGAGTAATTCAAACTTCATTTTATTTATCATTTTCATAAGTAATTCAAACTTCATTTCGTTAATAATGCAGATAATACTTTAGCATTCTTCAGTTTAGTTTAACGATGATATATGATATGCAAGGCTCCAAGCGAGGTACAAGTCCAATCTCAATCCAATGGATAAGATTCAAGTTAATGAATCAAATTCAGATCCATGTTATCATCAACATCATCATCCGAGCCTTTATCCCAACTATATATCTATGGGGTAAGCTACATGAATACTGTTTCGCCATTCCATGCTGTTCAATGCCATATCCATTATTAAAATTGTTAGCACTTAAATCATTTGTTACTACTATGACGTGATAAAACCATCGAAGGATGCTATCAAAGGTCTTCTATGCACGTGAAAAAACCATCTAGGCATCTATACTTTCTCTCATTTTACCACTAACTGGTGCTACTCCAAGGTTCCTTCAAATGATTTCTGCAAAACATAGCATCCTATTCAACAACTTAAAGACCAAACAACATTCAAGCCATCCCTCACCTCAAAAACCACACCTGGATAAAGAAAGCTTCCAGACATTTTCGTAACAGGTTCCACAGTTACTAAGAATCAAATACAAGGCAGCAGGTACAGGTGAAATGAACAGTGTAATCCAGAGAATCATCTCCATTAGATGCATGGTCTCGGTTGGCTATTCCTCACTATCATATGAGTGAAAAGGCACTGATTAAAATAGCTCTCATTGTTATATGATTGGCCAAATTTTTAGCAATGGGTACACATTAAAGAAGGCTTCAGACTTGATTTGTAAATATATCAGAACAAGTGGAGAAAAACCTAAAAACAGGTTGATCAAGAATTATTTCTTTTTCATTAAATTCCATTGTCCATCAGACCGTCCACACTCATTATATACATATTCATCATGACTACTACACACGGGAAGAAGCATGAATACATATGCATTGCCAAGATGCTGGAATAATCAAAGCAACCCAGGATAAAATAGCCTAAGCAGTAACAATTCCAATTATAATGGCTATGGATGGTTAAAATGGTCGAGAGACCTTGTAATCTTCATATTGACACCCATAGATCTGTAGTTCAGTATCACAAACACATGAATAGGTCCAATTCTGTGGATCTACTAGCACCCAAAAGAAAAGGTTGTGGAGTGATAGACTACCAATGGTACTTAGGGCCGTAATGATACAGCTTTATCATCTTATTACCAAGTCACCAGAAGAAAAAGAAGATCAAACATGAAAAACCTAGTGCATAGCCTCAATTTTCATATTTCAGATCACTGAGCACAATAATCAAGTATAAAGAAAAAAACACATAGCAGCATAAATATTATTCTTGGCATGAGTGTATGACAACAAAAATTATATGCAACTAGTACAATGTATGTATATATCTGGGAGCAGATTTGCAATTTTTTCGTTTAATAGAGCAACAACGTGATGAATATTCTAGCATTTTGTACGAAGTTTAAACTACCAAAGAAAACTTCCATGTGGCAAACTCATTTTGGGACTCAAAAAGAGTACCCAGATTCCACTCATCACTCCATACTTGAATAAATTTTCAACCAAAAAACGCCTTGCCATGTGCTTTAGAAGTACCTTTTTATCCACATCTTCTAAATTTAAAAAAGTGAAAGCTCAGATAGCTATTATAAATTGGACCATATTCCAATTTAAGGTTGGGTACAGACTACAGACTACAGAGCTCAATTGGATGTGAACTTAAGGAGTGAACACATAGCAGTTCCGGAGGATCCCCTATCTGACGGATGGTTCAGATCAGCCACAGGATTCATTCATGTGGCAGAAATAAGTTGTCATATGGTTATTGGTTAAGTCCTAAAATTTCTGATTTCAACCAGGTGAGCAAACTAAAGCACTGAACTATTTCAAAAGAAACCGCCAGGAAGAATGTAACTTTGCTTGAATTAGCCCTTCCCCTGGCAAGGACCCCAGCCAAGGCAAGAGCCTAGGAAGACATCATTACTGAGTACCCAATTAGTCAACTGGTTATGGATGCTGCAGTTTGCCAAAGGCATAAATAAAATCACCTTACCATGAGGATAACAATGCAATTACCAATCCATTTGCCAACTACAATGAGATAATTAACAGGATTGACCTCCCATCTGACCATAAATGTCTCAAAACTGAAGCTGTAATTTGAAAATAAAAACATTTCAAGAGAGAAAGCATATTATGCCAAAACATCTAAGAATAAAGGACCACTACCTGTGGCGATCATAGTCCCTTGACCGTTCCCGTGAGCGTGACCTTCGGTGACCTCTTGAATCATAATTGCGTGAGCGGTCAGAATCTCTATCTCGTTCCCGATCATACCCACGATCACGGTCATAACACCTATCACGGTCTCTACTCCTATGATCATAATCCCTTCCTCGCTCTCGACTACCACTTCGTTCTTCCTTATCACGGCCTCGGTCCCTGCTACCTGCCCTGTCATGTTCTCGGCTTCGCTCTTTTGATCTGAGTAAAAAGATTCAATTTTATGTTGGAGAAGCATCAAATGTTAATCAAATAAAAGATGATAAATATTCAAGGCATTCAGCATTGTCCAGTATAAAGATCAAAAATTGCTAGAAAAGAATACCTTCTATCATTGTCTCGATCTAATTTTCGATTTTTGTTTCTCTCTTCCTGTCAAAATTCATTTACCAAGAACATTCTGTTCAATGTAACACCTTGAACTGAAAAAATGATATTCCAAATGGGACTAAAGATGACTACAAACCATAAGCATGTGACAGGACGAAAAGAGTGCCTGAGCCAATTTGAGGACAGGATATTAAAAAAAGTGCCCAGAACTTTTCATATTACAACAACCATTTCTCTTCGCATAACTTACAAAAAAGTAATAACAATAACTTCCAGTAACAAATAACACCGGTTCAACTAAATGGACCATATGGAGGAAATATTCAAGCAAAACAATAAGCCACTGATAACTTTTCTGACACTTGTGACAACAAAAGAATTTAAAAAATTCCTAACAGAAAACCAATCTTAAAGTCAAAATTCATGAGGCTGAATCTTCTGGATTTGTTGTTGTGATCTTACAGTGAAACATATTAATGCCCCCATCAGCCTTTATAATGGTGTTTTAGCCACCTTTATGACCAGTCTGATTCACTGATTGTTTAGTATCCCAATAAAGGCAAGAAATAAGAAAATAATAAGTAAATGAAGATTAATATCCACTAGCTTACCTTTCGGAATTGCATTTACAAACAATCCATTATTTCCACAATAAATTATCACAACAAATGCGGAACCTTCACCCTAAGATACAGCCATGATTCTTGAAACCACCAGACAAACTGCTTCTCCTTCATATTTTGAAAGCAATGAAGAAAACACAAATAAAATAAAATAAAATCTGTTTTATAGATTTAAGAAGGAACAATCTAAGAAGCATGTAGTGAAGGAAAATACCCTGAGAAGGAAAGAGGACTTGAAAGTTTGGAGGAAATTATTGGAGAAAGCGGGGACTGAAGAAAAGGAGGAAAATAATGGAGCTACGTCGGTTACTCTCTCTGCGCCTATACCAAAGATTTTGGTGGAAGGGGAAAAAGGTGACTGGGAGCAAAAGCTAATATTATCAACGAAGAATGAAGTGAAGGATTGGAAACTGATCTTAGAGGAGGTGTCGGAAAAAATAGGCCTGGAAAGGACGGCTATTCTAATCCCTTTTTCTGATAAGAAGGCAGTGCTAGATGTGGGAAATGCACAGTTGGAGTCTACGACTGTAGAAACGAAAGAAAGGCTGATATTGGTCGAAAGCTGGTGGTCCTCCTGCAACTCAGTGGATCTCGTAGACGGTTGTTTTCAAGTGAAATTGCTTGGACTGCCATTCAATCTGTGGCAGAAATCCATCCTGGAAAAGGTGGCGATCGCCATGGAAGGGATGCTTGTCTCCTTCAAAAATTTGGATCTCAGAGCTGCTCGCTTAAGAGTAGCAGGCGTCAAGCCGGAAAGAGTTCCGCTTCGGAGGAAAATTTTGTTGAAGGTTGCTGGAGCAAAGTGTGGGTAGCATCGGAAGTGGAAGCATCGCTCTAGAGTAGAAGTCCAAAGGTTGAAGAAGAACTTGACATGGTTGGGTAGGCGACATGTGGGGGCGTTAGGGGAAGAGAACAAGGACACATAAGCAAACAAGTGGAGGGTGTGGCAGAGAAGAGTGAGTCATACTTTAAGAAGAGGGCGGGCTTTTTCTCAGAAAGAGAGTTTTGTTCAAATAACCCCTATAGCAAGGCGGGGTTTTACTCCTATAAGGAAGTCCTAAAGTCGGGAGGAAAGTTGTGGGGTGTGCAGGGCCCACCTAAGGAGAAGCGACAGGTCTGTTCCCAAGAACACGCGGACAAGAGGAAGGAGTCGATGGTCCGAACCGAGGCTTGGTCCGATCAACCGGTTCAAGCAGTTGGAGACTAGCCAGTACGAGGGCGTGTTAGTAATCACATGAGGTTGGGGGGTGTCGTTGAGAGACCAAAGTGTTGGTCTATCTTTGTCCCTGACCTCTAGAGGGGCTATCACAGGCATGAAAGGGGTCAAACTGAATTGGATGCCTAGATCTAATTGCTCAATGGGGCATCCAAACCCATGATTTTCCCGGCAGGGTCAGAAAGAAGACGATGACATGGATTGGTGCAGTTCAAAATAAGAAGAGTACTTTAAAAGGTCCGACAAGTCAAACAGCATAGGAAGTGTGGTTGAACATCAAGCTGATGCAGTGCTGGAAATGGAGGATTGTGTTCTGGACCGTTTTTTCAATCTCTAGATAGACGAGCGACGATCTCAGAGCAAGCCAGATAGCAAAATCTTAGCCACGCAGGTCTGTTCTGGACAGGAGGACGATACGAACTCAGAAAGGGGGAAAGCCGACCAAAACCAACAGCAAACACAAGGGTTGGACATTACGAACAGGGAGAATAGCCAAAGGTTGAACGCAGAGACACAAACAAGGGCCGAGGCACCATCAACAGCTCAAACTGTCAGCATTGCAGCTGTAGAAACCCAACTTGGAACACCTTCTACGGAGGGTTTGAGGATGATTGGTAAGGATTTGCCTTCGAACCTTTCTTTCATCAACCCAAATCTTCAAGGTACTGTTGTGAATTCTATTTTGGCGACTAATGGTTTCTCTAGTGCCTGTGCAGGAGTTTCAGAATCCCACCAACTTCTGAATGAGCCTTTGAATACAGTGATTGCAAATGAGAGAGGAGCTAGGAGCAAAGGGGAGGGAGAATTAGAGCGGCATAAGGAAAAAGAAGGAAAGAAAGGAGAGATAATAACAAATAAAGTGATAGGAAGGAGAAAAGAAGTAGGAAAAGAAGAGAAGCTAGAAAAGCAGGTGAATTCAGAGGTCTCTAAGTCAAATGAGGATCTTTCTCTAAGGGAATGGGCAGAGAGGTTAGGTTTGAGAGTCTCTAACATACTTGTAGAAAAAAAGCAAAAGAAGAAAGAAAAGGTTAATGAGCTCAAAGGAAGAAGAAAGAGGAGGCAGGTGGAAAAGATAAAAATTGACAGGAGGAAGGACAAGGAGATGGGAGAGAAAAGCTTTAGCAGGAGAGGTAGAAAATAGGAAGGATAAGGTAGAGGGGAGAAGTATATGGGGGGGGCAGGGGTATAGGATGGGCTCATGCACCATCTTGGGGTGCTTCCGGAGGAATAATCACACCGTGGAATGAGGAGTTGGTGGAGTGCTTAGAGGAGTTGATAGGCAGATTTTCAGTGTCTGTAAAACTGAGGAATGTAAGTGATAATTTCACTTGGGTGATGTCAAATGTTTACGGGCCAAATTCTTATAGGGATAGAAATGAATTGTGAGACGAACTGGCAGTTGTTAGAGGATTGTGGCAAGGGCCTTGGTGTGTGGGAGGTGGTTTCAATGTGATTAGACACAGATGAATCAAATAACCCAAGACAAAAGATGACCACCAGCATGAGGAGATTTAACAGATTTATAGAAGATTTAGAACTGAAGGTCATGACAGGACAGAACAGATTTACTTGGACCAATTGTCAGGAAAGCCCTACTTTATCCAAGTTAGATAGATTTCTAGTGACACAAGAGTGGGAGGATCATTGGGGGAATTGACAGGTAGAATATTACCTAGGCTCATGTTGGATCACTAGCCAATTTGTCTTACTCAAGAAGGGAATGGGGGTGGACCAAAGCCTTTGCGGTTTGAAAATATGTGGCTCATAGTCCCAGGCTTTGTGCAAAAGGTGAGAAGCTGGTGGGAGGAGGACACCTTGGTGGCTAGATGGGAAGGGATTAGATTCCATAGAAAGCTTAAGAATTTGAAAGAAAAGTTAAAGGAGTGGAATTCCAATCAGTTTGGGAGGATCGAAGAAAGAAAATCTACCTTGATTAGTCAGATTGAAGAGATTGATAGAAAAGAAGAAGGACAAATGGGCTTGGTAGAGGAGAAGACAAATTTGAAAAAAGAGTTGGAAGTTACACTATTGAGAGAGGAGATATCATGGAAACAAAAGTCACGAGAAAGGTGGATAAAGGAAGGTGATGGGAACACTAGATACTTTCGTGCACTCGCAAATGGTAGGAGAAGGAAAAATTGCATCTCTATGCTAGAATTAGAAAATGGAATTATCATCACCCAACAGGATGACATTGCTAAGGCTTTTGTGGATCACTTCAAACAAACTTATAGAAGGCCAGTAGAGAATAGATGGATCTTAGAGGGTTTGACATGGCCTGCTTTAGATAGCACCTTGAGTAGAGAATTAGAAAGTAGTTTTGAGTTGGAGGAAGTGAAGGCAGCTATTTTCTCAATGGATAGGTCCAAGGCTCCGGGTCCAGATGGATTTACCATGGCTTTTTACCAAGATTGTTGGGAGTGGCTTAAGGAGGATTTAATGAAAGTTTTTGAGGAATTCTACCACAAAGGGATGATAAGTAAAGGGGTTAGACCCATCAGCCTAGTGACAAGTCAATACAAAATCATAGCCAAGGTTCTCTCCAACCACCTAAAAAGGGTACTTCCATCAATCATATCACAGTGTCAAGGAGCCTTTATCAAAGAAAGACAGATTTCATATCAACTACTCATTGCAAATGAGTGTGTAGAGGATTTTAGGAAGAATGGGAGGAAAGGTATTGTGTGGAAGTTGGATCTAGAGAAAGCCTACGATTTTGTGGACTGGGATCAAGAGATTGAAGCTTTGAGCAATTGTGGTTTTGGTGCAAGATGGTGCAAGTTGATTAGAGGTTGCCTAAAATCTTGTCATCTTTCAGTCTTGGTGAATGGATTGGTTATAGATTTTTTTGGTGCTAATGAGAGGTCTGAAATAGGGGGATCCACTTTCACCGTTTCTATTTACTATTGTTGCAGAGGTGTTCAGCAGATTGATCATAAAAGCGGATGAAATGGGTGTTTTAAGTGGGTGGAGAGTGGGGAGAGACAGGGTGTTGGTAACCCATCTTCAATTTGCATACAACATCATTATTTTTTGTGAGGGGGAAGGTGAGGAGGAGGCTAGGAATCTGAGGAGGTTATTGAGCTTGTTTGAGATGTTGACAAATTTGAAGGTTAATCTCAATAAAAGTGTAGTAGCTGGGGTAAATATGGGCGGGAGGCGTTGGAGTTGTGGGCAAGGGAACTCAGGTGTGTGTCCAATGATTGGCCTATGAAGTACTTAGGACTCCCTTTAGGTGCAAACCCTAGGTCTTTGACCTTCTGGAGCCCGGTAGTGGAGAGATTTGAGAAGAAGTTAGCAGCTTCGAAGAGGAATTATATTTCTTTGGGAGGTAGGATAACCTTAATCAAATCCACGTTAGCTAACACTCCAGTCTATTACCTATCGGCGTTTAGTGTACCTCAAGTGATTGTTAAGAAGTTGGAGAAAATTATGTGGGTTTTCTTGTGGGAACCGGGAGAGACAAAGAAGGATCACCTAATCAGATGGGAAATAGTTTGTAGACGGAAGGAGGATGGAGGGCTGGGGTTAGGAAGGCTGAAAGAAAAGAACCAGGCCCTTCTGGGGAAGTGGTTGTGGATATTTCCGAGAGAATCAGATAGGTTATGGCATAAAGTGATCGCTAGTATTCATGGGATCTCAGTGAACGGGTGGGATGCTAAAACTTCTAGCAGGGCCTCCTGCCTTTCACCCTAGAGAGATTCAGAAATGCCTTCCATCTTTTCTCAATCACATCAGATTCGATTTTAATTCAGGTAACAAAATCAAGTCCTGGGAGGATCTTTGGGTGGGTGAAGCCCCTTTAAAGGATCCTTTCCCTTCTTTGTTCACCCTTTTTGCTCTCAAGGGTAAGCCAATTTCTAAGTTTCCACTCCCCTCTCCCTCGGCTAACGGGCTTGGGTGGAACCTAGGTTTTTGTAGAAATATGAGGGACACTAAGTTAGGCCTTGTTTCAAACCTTCTACACATTCTTGAAGGAGTTTTCCCAGACCTAAGTAAACAAGATGATAGAATTTGGACTCTACATCCTTCTGGGATTTTCAGTTGTGCTTCTTTTTTCAAGTCGTTGTCTGTGCCTTCTCAACCAATTACTCCCATTCCAATCAAAGAGATCTGGTGTCATTCGATTCCCCCCAAAGTGAGTGCTTTTTTTTGGGAGGTCTTCCGTGGTGCAATCAACACTTGTGATATTTTACAGAGGAAGAGACCTGGATGGTGCCTCTCCCCAAATTGGTGCTGCTTGTATGAATCCAATGGTGAATCTGCTCTTCACTTGTTCATTTCCTGTCCATTTGCTTGTGGTATTTGGGATTGGTTCTTTTCTCTTTTTGGGTGCATGTGGAATACTCCGGACAGCTTGGACAGGTTGTTTGATAGATCCACTTTCAGCTGGACAAAAAGGAGGGGAAAACTGATGTGGAGGTGCACAAGAGCAGCAATAATATGGACCCTATGGGAGGAAAGAAATAAGCATATATTTGAGGAAAAGAAAAGAAGCAAAGAAGCACTAATTGAAGGGATTATGGCAAAAGTGGCCTTCTGGATAAAGACATTGGAGTTGTTCTCAGATTTCTCTATTGATGATATATTAAGGAACTGAAGAACAATTGCAGCCTCAACTTCAGCTAAGCGGAAGACACTAAAGGACTGGGAACCCCCAGAGGTAGGTTTCCTGAAATTAAATTTCGATGGAAGTAGTTTTGGGAACCCAGGGCCCTCTGGAATTGGAGAGGTTCTAAGGAATGAAAGCAGAGTGATTTTGGGAATGTACTCAGGTCCCATTGGAGTGTGTGACTCTGTAACAGCAGAATTGAAGGCAGTACTTTATGGGATGCAGAAATCTTTGGAAATGGGGTTTCGGAAGCTAATAGTTGAAGGCAACTCCAAAATAGTAATAAGTTGGTTAAAGCAGAATGAGAAGATTCCTTGGTTTTTCAGAAACAAATTCAAACATTTCAAGAGGTTCTCAAGGGATATGCAGCTGATATTTCAATGGGCTCCTAGGTCGGAAAATGGATTAGCTGACCATCTAGCAAAGCAAGAGGTAAATAGAGCAGAGTGCTTTTGGGCTCAATTGTGAGACTGATCATCAATTTGTCTATGTATTCTATTGTTGGTAGCCGAGGCTGCCCATGTTTCTGTATTCTCTTTTTTCTCTAAGTAATGAAATTTACGTTGATTACTGATAAAAAAAATCTATTTAACAATTAATAGAAAAAAAACACACACACACACACCTAGCCTACACCCAGCCATAATCTACCCAACCACAAGTATTGAATCAAACATTTGAGTCTTCACAATCTTCGAAACTCAAATCTATTTTTGATCAAGGTAACCTCTTGTTCCTGCTTTGAATTAATATGTAACGAAGTTGAGATCATTAATCATATTGCACAAGCATCCAAGCATTTAAGCTCAAAGCAAAAATTGATATGCGGATGGAAACCAGTGGAACCCTAACTAGTATGATGAACATGGAGAGAAATTAGAAGTACCAGAAAAACACAGCAAAATGAGAGAAAGAGGGAGAACAGCAACAGTGGTAAGGGTAGAGTAGTAATGTCTGAGAAACGATGGTCAGCGGTAGTTAACAGCCTATTACTGCTACTATTTACCTCCAGTGGTAGGTGGCATCGAATGGTGATGAACAGAAGCAGTGGCAGAGAATGTGGTGTAGGGTTGGGCAGGTGCAGGGCTCTTGGTAGTGGTAGACTAGTAGGGAATTGCAAGATTAAAGGTGACAATGATGTTTGGGGTTTTTTGGATTTGTTGTTAAGTCTAAGGGTATTAGTTATAGCATATTGATGATTAAAAGTACACTATAGGATTAGGATATATAGTTTCTTAACTAGGAAGATTGTACTTTCAAAAAGTTATTTTTTTTATCAATAACTCTGAAAAGATTAATGTATGTATAAATTTGAATATATTAATATTCAAAAAGTTAAATATTAATATATTAATGTATGTATATATTATACAATTTTGGGCCAGACCAAGCCTAAACAGAAAAAACCTAGACCCAAGCCCGAAAACTTGTGAGCAGGGCCGAGCCGGTCTTCCAGGGCAGTCTAAGAATGATCGCCCCTAATTAGTGCACTCCAGATCTGCTACTCACAAATTGTTCTCACATCTCTGCCAACAGAATACCACCACCGTGTATTGGGAACATCTCCCCATGAATGGCAAGGGAGATATTCCCAATACAGAGCTGTAATGTCCCATGGATGTGGGAACAATTTGTGGGCAGCAGATCCAAGCCCTAATTAGTGTCTATTCTCGAAGCCCAGGCTAAAGGTTGGTGAAGGCACTAATGATTGTATTACTGATTTGAGGGGGTGATGAAGACAATGTGATCCCTAACAATTTTGTCGAGACAGATCAAGTAGCCAAGTTTGACTGGTAAAAACTTACATGACTCGTTAATTTGGACAAGTCTGAGAACCTGTTGAGGGAGGTGACAGGCTGACAGCACAATTGGAAGGTGAAATGGAAAGTAGAGTATGCAACAGGACATGGAACCAGGAAGACAAGGATTTATGGTCAAGAAGACTAACATGAGATTATGCAAAAAACAAAAAAAAACTACAGTTCAAGGGATGACCCATTCTCACCCAGAATATAATCATAGAATCAGGAAGTCCTAAAACCATGACACTGTTATAAGTGATACTACAAACAAGAAATGTCAACAGAAACAAGAAAATTTAGCAGAAATAAATGGTTAATAAACAGATCACAGATGGCACATTCATTTCAAATTTCCATTCAGAGAGAACTTTGCCATGATGATATTTCTGCCAGTCCTAAGAGAAATACTGACATAGAAAATCAGGAAGACAAAATGTATGACAGTAAATAGATGGATGAAAATTGCAAAATCAAGGCAAGTGATATTTCCAGAATGTAATGCTTGCACCTAGGCCAGAATCAAATCCTGCCAAAAACTAGTACTCAATTATACATACCATTCTTTTTCATTCTTGATGATACATTACTTCTAAGCCAATTTTTTTTTCTCGCTGTTAAGTCTACGAAGTACTTCTCCCACACCACTCAATATTATTGTATTCTTCATGCTGTAGGGTTGACAGAGAAGTATTAAATGCATGACATATGTTTGAATGCTTTGATTGATGATACAGAACAAAGAAAAACACAACAGCAGTAGTAGAAATAGTACAAGATGAAAAAGCAACATTAGAAGAGCTCCTCTCTCTGCTCCAAAATATTCAGTTGGTCCAAAGCTGTGACGATAGTAGAAAGTAGAAATTGTGCAAATCTGGTAATTTCTCTGTAAAATCTACGCTTTGTCATCATTTCTTCAGAGACTCAGAGTTTCCCTACGAAGTCATTTGAGACTCCACCCAAGGTATCCTCCTTTCATGCTTGGACTGTTGCCCTTAAGACTGTGCCCTTTTGCAACTTGTGTGCTCTGCAATCTTGAGCTGGAGATTACAATATCTTTCCCACCACTATCATATCAGCAGCCAGAATTGGACATCTTTAAAAGCCTGAACCTACACTGGCTCTTCCCAAAATTTGTTTTTGAAGCCTTACAAAGCTGGTATGTCCATGATCTTCCTCCCCGGCCCATGGTTTCTTGGTACCTCATCCCTGCAACTACCCTTTGGCACATCTGGATGGAAAAAAAAAGGGGTAATAGCATATAAGGGCAACTTTTGGGGTTTAATATCAATAAAAGTAATATATTTAAAAAAATTCAAAAATAGGTTAACTTTTTAAAAATAATATCAATACAGGGCAAAAACACTGTTCATCTTCTTCTTCTTGCCATTTGTTCACCAGAGCCGCCGTCCGCCACCGCTGTCCGCTGCCGCCCGCCACCGGCAACGTTGCTGGAGGCAGAGGCGGAGGTGGGCGGAGGCGGCAGCGGCGGCTCTGGTGAACAAATGGCAAGAAGAAGAAGATGAACAATGTTTTTGCCCTTTATTGATATTATTTTTAAAAAGTTAACCTATTTTTGAAATTTTTTTAAATATATTCCTTTTATTGATATTAAACCCCAAAAATTGCCCTTATATGCTAGAAACCCAAAAAAACAGCAGGGTCTTTAATGGCAAATCCTCGCAGCTAGATGAAGTCTTCCGAAACATTTTTGCCAAGATGACTCCATTGACTAAATCCGCTAACTCTCATACTGCATAGCTTTTTGTATTTAGTGTACTTTTTACTTTTCTGTGAATGATGCATGCATGTAGAGCTTCTAAACTGTACAGGAATTCTTCCCTTCCCATTTTACACATCATTATTTAATAAAATTTTACCTTACCTTTTCTTAAAAAGCGACATTAGCAATGAGGACTTCTAAGGCTGAAGAGCTAAGGGATGTTTTTGGATGACTAGAATATTATTATAACTACAAAGAAATATAAGAGGTGAGATAACCCCACATATAAGAAGTTAAGCCCCTCTGAAATCCTCCAGATTTTTTTTCAACTGTAAGGTAAAAATTTCTGTCTTCTATTCTGAAATCCTCCAGAATAGAAGACCAGAATTATAGAAAATTGTCTTCCTCATAACTGTAATAACTAGTCACCAGTTCTGCACTTTCCTGCTCTAAAATCCTCGTTCGATAATTTCTGAATGTATCAACTGATCAACCTATGTTGAGGTACCAGGTTCCACAGTAAAGTACCTTTTTGCTAAAACCCTTCTTATATCAATAACCATACAGTTCTATTAAACATTTAAGTGAAATTTCACGTATATTTCAAATACTGACAAAGAGAAATCATTACAAAAGAAGTAGCATCAGCTGCCTTTATACAGATTTCAGGTCAGAAGCATTACAATGATATATCAACACCCAGATCTAGTGAACCCCACAAGAGACTGTCCTTGTTAACCTCCATTCTTGCAAGACCACCTGCTATTGTATTTGTTAATCTAGGACTCTAGGTATCCATTTGATCAAGCATTTCAGATCAGATGTCAACCTTTTAGCTTCTCTTAGTTTCTACCTCAACAGCCAAGAACCTTCTGTTTCATTTTCCAGCCTGGTTATGGCTACTTTGCAGTCTCCTTTCACAATCAGATTAGTGCATCCCTTTTTGGGTTAAAACCCTTCACAGGCTAGGCTTCAATGAGAGACAAGAATGCCCCTTCTATTTGAAAAGGAAGACAGGACCCATTTTAACCCATACTAACCAAACAATCTGATGAAATGTACCCACTACCCTAAATATCATAGGAAAAGGAGCAATGAATTAGGAGGTTGATCCACCAACTCGGGTTGAAGATTACACAAGGATCATATACAAACTTACAAAGTCCACATGAAAAAAAACCTTAGAGATATGTTAGATATCCACAACCAGCACCAAGGAAAAGGAGTATCAGGCTCATTGAGAAGGGAAGATACACAGGATCTCACTGAGATGCCATTGGCATCTAGGTCCCAGTCCAAGACTCTCCTATCATTGTACTGCAGTCCGATAGGTACTCCTTGAATACAAGCCAGAAAGCTGACTAATAAATCAGCCTTTTAATCATTCATATTCATTCTAACGATTGAAGCTAGTACCCAAAAAGGACCATTAATGACCTTTTCATAGATCTCTTCAAGATTCATAGAGTTTTCAAGACCACAATATGCAAACACATGGCTATGCTATTATACACTTTTTTTCACCTTGAGTTTGTTTTCGGGATATCCAAGCATCATTCAGTATACCCAGTCTAAAACAATAGACAAGTTAAACCCCATTGCATGATTCTTTTTTGTTGTTTAAGATATGACACTAAAGTGCTAAAATCAAGGAAACAAGAGAATTATCATGATACAGTTGTCTAACTAATATTTTCATTTCCAGGGAAACTTTTATTTGTTTAGTCTAGCTCACAAGGTGAAAGATAAAAAGGAAAAGGCAGATGCCATAAAACAAATATAACCATTGACACGCACTTCTTTTGAGGTAAGAAAAACTCACAGATGGCAATACTAACTGAAACACTCTATGCATGAATATGAAACATTATACCAGCACCTGAATCAACATATTACAGATTTCTGACTCAAAATGTGGTCGATAACAAAGGGAATACAACAGGTAGATCTCACCCTATAAGAATATGAAATAACTTTAAGATGCAAATCTGACATATAAGTTGCAACAAGAGATGAACGCATCACTCATTAAGATAACAAAAGAACTTCAATAACCAATAAGATCAGAAGTTTCTTGGCATCTTATATCTTATTTTGAGATTCCAATAGTAGATTCTTCTCTATAATCTTGTTAATCATAGAGATTATTATAGGAACCAGTAACCACTTCACAAGATAAACAAATGGGATTATCTGACCTGAAGTTCTGCTAACTTGTCACGGATTTGTATATAACCCAAGTGAAGCTTTCCCCCAAAATGATCAGCTAAACGACGATCACTGAAAATCACAAGAGAAAAAAAACAGCTAATTTACTGCAATTTTCATAGAATCATTTTGACAAATCCTACATATGTAACATATGTATGGTGGCCCCTTAAGTTTCTAAAATTATATATAAGCATAAAACAGAAAAACACGCACATTCTTTAGCGGCAAAAGTTATCCTCGTAAAACTGGGCCCAAGAGCCTGCTGGTGACAAGGAGGTATAATACGCCTGGTCAAAAGCTGAAGTACTTGAAACCCCAAATACTAGTCTTTTGTTGCCCTCGGAGAAGCTAGGGAACATAAAATAGCAAATACAACATGACATAGGACAGGAGATTTACCTGTCATATACGCTCAAGAATGCTCCGCAAATGTCACAGACACGTAACTTCTGATCAGTCTGTAAATAGTACCAATATAACAATGAAATAATTGTTGGATATTTATAATTTCATAGTTATAAAACACAAACCTGGCAAATAAATCTGGCAGAGAGACAGGTGGGATCAAACAACAGGTTAATACCAGGATAGAAATGGGGTATCCAGGTTGGAACAGAAATTGCAGAGATCCTACCTCAGTTGAATTCAAAAAAAAAAAAAAGTACAACAGTGCCTTAAAAGAGATGGGGTATCCAGGTTGGAACAGAAATCCAAGTCAGATTTGGAAATGCAACCCAAATCAAGACATACTTGAAACCAGGGTTGGACTAGCCAAAAACACAGAAAACACTATGCATGTTGACTCAATAATAGCTACTTCCTAGGTCGACGTGGGAGTATCAGAAAATGATTCTGTATGACAGTGCTTTAAAAGAGGGAGGCACAAGAAAAATACAAGGCAATGCATGAGCAAGGATTAGCTGAACGATGGCTGTCCAGTGGGCTGTGGAACCAATGATAATGTTCTACAGCAGTAATAAAAATACATGGGACCCACACTATTACAGTGGGGCCCATGAATTTGTTACTTGCATGGAACATTATCATTGGTTCCATGGCCCACTGAACAGCCATCGTGTTCAGTAATCTGAATTAGCAATGCACACACCCAGAAATAGAAAGATTCAATTTTTTGAAAATTCAAAAAAAAAAAAACATTAAAACATAAGAAAATGAAATTGTTAATAAAATGTTTTAAGTATCTTATTAGCTCAAACAAAAATTCTTGAACATATATAAAAGAAAAGAGTACAATTACCAGTGATGAGAAATCACCAAGATAACAATACTACAAAACCAACCAAAATTGACCCTTCCCCACCCATTGCAACCCTTACAAATCCACCTCCTTCATCCCAAAGAAAACCAGATAATCCTTCCTTTCAAAATCTAACCTTGGCTCCTCTGAATATCCAATTCTTTTTATTGGAAACAGCAACTTTCATTAAAAATAGAAATTAATCATTATACACTGTCAACCACTCAGAATATTAGTATTGACCCCAATCGATTACAATAGTTACAACACAGCCCAGAAACAGTTTTCCCTAAAGGTCCCTGCATTGCCAAAGTATCAGCCACAGAATTGGCTGACCTCCTTATCCATTTGAAGATTACTCCATCATCCCTTGCTAAGCAAAGTATTTCCCTCATCTGTTGTCTAAAAATCCATACACCCAGACTTTTTGTCTGCAGCCATCCTATATGAAAGTAAATTGGTGACACATTTTAAGAGGGTCTCCAATATGAAAGTAAATTGGAGTCAGAGCTGTGTAGCGGGAGTAAATAGGCAAGAAGAAGATGTGTTGTCCTTGGCTAGAATCTTCAAGGTAACTGATTGGCCTTTGGTTAATTTAGACTTACCTTTGGGAAGAAATCCTAGGTCAGAAAGCTTCTTGTACCCAGTTTTGGAAAAATTCGCAAAGAAGTTAGCATGGTGGAAGAGGAATTACATATCACTAGGGGATAGAATTACCTTAATTAAGTCTACTTTGCCCAACCTACCGATGTATTTCCTATCCACCTTGAAACTACATGCTAAGGTTGCAAACCTGATTGAAAAGATTATGAGGGATTTTCTTTAAAGGTTCAAAAATGGACCATCTAGTAAAGTGGGAAATAGTGTCTCGAAAAAGGGAACAAGGGGGCTTAGGCATTGATAATATCAGGCTAAGGAACTTAGCATTATGAGGAAAATGGTTATGGAGGTTTCCCCTAGAGCAAGAGAGTTTGTGGCACAAGGTGATAGTGAGCAATCATGGAATGGCAGCTAATGGATGGGATGTTGATCTTGACCCTAGGGATTTTCCTCTTTTCTCCCCTTGGAAAGCCATTGTTGGAGTCCTACCTCCTTTTTGTCCAGGTATGATGCTTGAGTAATAAAGTTCTTTTTTTTACGACACCTAAATTGGAGAAACTACTCTTAAGGATAGATTTTTTTAATACACTCAAAGTTGGGGTTTGGGATAAATTTCCGAGTATGTATTCCCTTTCTTTAAATAAATTCATGGTCATTTCTTCCCTTCGTGTGTCTAAAGGTTCTTGAGGGATTCAGAGGTGGGTCTTGCAAATCATTTGTTTTCTCTTTTGAATTCATTGTTTTTAAATCCATCTTGCCCAAATAGCAAGATTTGGTCAGAGTCCTCAGTTTTTTTCTCTTGTTCTTCGGTTTTCAATGCTCTTCTTTAGTCTTCTAATGTGCCCATTCATTTCCTTTTAAAGAAGTGTGATGTACTCCTGTGGACCTGTACCACCAAAGGTTAGGGCCTTCTACTGGGAAGTGGTTCTCCAAAAAATCAATACTATGGAAGTGAATCAAAGAAAAGGCCAAATCGGTGCCTCTCCCCACATGTTTGTAGCCTTTGCTTGAGAAATGCGGAGACAATGACTCATCTATTAATCTCTTGCCCATTTGTTTCTAATATTTGGGATTGATTCTCCTATCTCTTTGGTTGTAAGTGGAATCCACTCTCAAGTGTGGTGAACCTTTGTGATTCTAGCTTCTTCCAACAACCAAAGTAGAGGGTTAGGGTGATGTGCCAAACAACAAGAGCAGCTATCCAATGATTGATTTGGGAAGAAAGAAATAACAAGACTTCCAAGGGCAAGAAAAAACCAAAGAACTCACAGAAGGCATAACGATCAAAATCTTACACTGAATGAAATCTTTCGATCTTTTCAAGGATTTTTCATCAGATAACATTTTCAGGGGATGGAGTGCAGTAGTGGTGCAGTTGAATTTTAATGGAAGCTCTATGGGTAACCTAGGCCCTTCTAGAGTTGGGGATGCCTTTAGGAATGAAGAAGATTGCTAGCCCTTTACTCTGGCCCAATTGGGGAAGGAAATTCATTAAGGGCAAAAGTGTTGGCTCTACTCCAACGTCTAAGATTGGCTAAACAGTGGGAACTGCAACAGCTAGACGTGGAAGGAGATTCCAAGCTGCTACTAGGTTGGCTGAAAACAAGAAGTTTGGGAATTGGCCCTTCAAACAACATATAAGAGACATTATGTGTCCAACAAGGGAGCTTGGGGTGCAAGTTAGATGGACTAGAAGGTCAGCAAATGGAATGGCTGACACATTAGCAAAGCAAGGAGTCAATAGGGAGTTTTTGTTTTGGGATTGTTTGTAATTCTTTTTTTGTTTAAGGGCTCACCATCCTTTCTTTGGGTGGTGACAGTTGTACTCCTTAATTAATCAATGAAGTTATGTTTCCTATCAAAAAAAATATTCTCAGAGTAAAAAAGTTGCCTTGATCATCATACGGAAATGTAAACAAAAAGATAATTAACAGACTCACTATGCGAACATCAACAGCGGTATACTTCGATGATTCCAAAACTGGTTCCTGCCTGGCTCCCAACTGAAGCAAAAGAAGTCCAAAATCAAGGAAGATGTATAATAAACTGAATGTTATTAGAAATATAAAGAAATTTATGTGGCGAAATAGCGATGGTAATTGATAGCAGCTTAGCCCTAAAGAGCCTGATCATCATACCACAAGAGAAATGAATACATCTCCGAAAAGAAAAAAAATAATTAAATAATAGAAACAAGAACATAATGGGGGGACAACCTTCTTAAGTGCTTCAGCCTCTTCTAATGCCTTTTGTGCTTCATCTACCATTCCTTGCTCACCTGCAGAACATACAGGTATGTATGAATACAAGACAATTCCTGTTGTATAAAAATCATAACAAAACCTATATATGACAATAGAAAAAGCTATGGAAAATAAAAGTTAAGCATTTGTTAGGAGCAAATACTTGAAAACAACATTAAAAGCCATAGGTACATTAATTGAACACGGAAAAGTCCAGGTCAAATCAGGATAGTCCAATTGCCAAGGCCTTGATTAGGTAAGTGCAGGAATGTTATAGGGGCCGATCACCCAGACCAACTCAGGTATTAATGCGTTAGTGGGGACACAGTGATTAATATAATATATTTACAATATTATAAAACTCTTGGCTTAGTAATAGCACAATAGAGGGTGACTTACTATGACACCCCCTCTATTTCGAAACCGCTTTACTTCATCTACCTTCCATCAGGAACCATTCATGTATCTGTCTAGGAATGGTCACATGACACGTAAAATGAGTGGAAAATGTGAAAAGGCATTGTCCGAGGGTTTTTAATTCCAAAAATACCCCTAGCAAGTCTCATATAAGCCTTGTAAAGCTGATAGCCAATATAAATCCCTGCACGAAATGGATAACTCTGACAGAACCTTAATAATTTCTCACGATCTCATCATCCATCCCCCAGCTGCTGCTCAAGGATCTATCTTCTGCCCATTGGGTACCTCAATCCATTGGATCTCCAAGGTGCATGATCAGTAGTTGGAATTTATAAACCATCCAATATCATAAATTTATATTTGTAATTATGAGAAAATAAGAATGGCTGTGTCTCAGCATACCAACATTTTATTGTCTAAACTCCTTTCTTACTAAACATAAACAACCAATCATATTTGGAATAAGCCAAATTACCTCTGGATGGCTGCAACCAAACCTTGCTGATTCCTCACAATAACCAGAAACACATCAAGCAATTTGGCCACCTTGCCACCACGGCTCATCCAAGCACTCTGTTGTCAATCACCTTCAACCCAAACAAACCTGTTTGTTCACTACCCCTTAAGTAGAGAAGTGTGGGGCTTCTTCTTGAAGGCCCTGGAAATCAATTGGGTATTTTTCACAACTCCTAAGGAGGCCTTTGAGGGCAGTGGATGTTGGGCCAGAGCAAGAAGGGTAAGTTGTACTTGTGTGAACAGGGGTGGAAAGAAACACCAGGCTGATCAAAGATGTGCACGTGGGCATAGATGAAGTAATAATAAGGAAGGCTGCAAGGCAGATGTACTTGTGGCTGTCTTCAGCTAACCCAACCAAGGATAAATGAACTAAGGGTGTCTCTTTTAACAATGTTTACTAAGGAATACCTTTTGAGCTGATAAGCGACAGGCTCCTTGTTATTTTTTTGTTAAGCAGATAGCATTTATTGATATACAGTACGGGGCTCACACCTTTCTATTTACATCATTATTAATATACTACCATTTTTCAAAAAAAATATATAAATACAATATCATATAGTATTGTACCATATATAATGTTTTTTTGTTTAGTATCATATATAATTTCAGTTACGATGGATCTTCACCAAGGTTCAGCACATAGCCCTTATCTATTTGCATTGATCATAGATGAATTGACTAAAGATATTCAGGAAGTTCCATGGTGTGTGCTGCTTGTGGATAACATTTTTTAATTGATGAAACTAATGAAGGATTGATTGCAAAATTAAGCTTATGGACAAACGCCCTAGAAACAAGGGGCTTTAAAATAAGAACTAAAACAAAGCATATGATGTGTAAATCTAGTAATATTTGGAGTGTAAATCAGGATACACTTAGGATTGGAAACCAAGAGAGAACTCAATGTGACCATTTCCAGTATCTTGGTTCAATAATTCATAACAAAAGTGTGACTGAAGAGGATGTCACCGGTCACCCAAAGAATTAGAGTAGGATGGGCAAAATGGAGAGGTGTATCTATACAATTTCTTTTATCAATAACGAAATCTTCATTAATCAAACAGAAAAATTAATTACAAAAAAAGGTGGAGATAAACTTTCTTAACTCCCCCAGCAGAGGCTAGAGCCCCCAAAGTGATAAAAACCAGAATTACAACTGAGCCCAGAATATAGATTCCCTAATCACCCTTGCTTGGCTAACCCATCAGCAAACGAGGTGTATCTAGACAAGTGTGTGTGTGTGTGTGATAGGAGAATACCACTTAGATTAAAAGGAAAATTCTATAAAACAGTGGTAAGGCCAGCTATGTTGTATGAAGCAGAGTGTTGGGCAGTCAAGTAACATGTTCAAAAAATGAGTGTGGCAGAAATGCAAATGCTCTGCAGAAACCTGGAAGCAAATCCAAGAAGAGATAAAATGAAAGAGAATAGGCTAGCATGGTTTAGTCACGTGCATAGAAGACCACCAACAGCTCCAGTTTAAAGAAGTGATTTGTTTCAAGTGGAAGGGGCTAGATGAGCTAGGGGTTGGCCAAAAGGGACATGGGTAGTAGTAAGAAATGATTTAAGCACTAACAATTAACAATGGATATAGTTTTAAATAGAACAGATTGGTGAAACAGGATTCATGTAGCTGACCCCATATAGTTGAGATAAGTCATGGATGACAATAATGATGATCATATATATTTTTTCTTAAACAAATATATCTCTTTTTTTGTTTCATTACATAGAACTTTCATTATCCAGAAAAGTAAATCAAATACTATTCTCTATTTCCTCTCCACCACTTCTAACCATTTTGTTTCCAACCAGAAATAGATATCTTTTTCTGACAAGAAAAGGCAAAATGAGAATCTGAACCAATTTTGGCCTTAGCAATCTGAAATGATCCTGACCAAAAATCCATGTACAGTGCATCAATCGACTCTCCTATAATTGAGTCTGTAGGTTCTATTAATTGTAAATCCATATGCCACAAGCACAAGATCTTTGATAAAAAATGAAGGAACCAGAACAAAAAACAGATCATTTTCATTCTTCTTGAAAAACCGAAAGACTACCTGGAGAGCCAAACAAGTACTGTTTTGCTACTCAATTATCAATTGCTTCACACAAACAGCATTCATATTCATGACAAAGACTCCGAAAAACAACTTAGACTTCCTCTTGATTTTAGTCTACCTGCTTGAATTTTCTCAAGAAGATTTCAAATGCTTCTTAACTAATGCAAGAATATCATGCAGATCTCAATAGAAAATTAATACGGTCAGCAGACCCCTATTCAAAATACCATAAAAGGACTTGGAGACAAAGAGCTGGTCAATCAAAATTTCCACGGAAACATAAAATATTTCCTTGTTGACAAGTATGACAACCACAAATTCCTTTCAGATGCAACTAACTATCCATCCAAAAAATAAATGACTGCCCTTCTTCAAAGGGATCAGGAGGAATCAGAAACCCCAAAACCTCTGAAAGTTTTCCAAAGTTTCTGATATATGATATGTAACTCTTTGACATACATTATAATAGAATTTTATCATCATCATCACAAACTAATAGCACCCCTCCAAGCTCCAAATTGACTACCCAACAAACTCATAGCTTCTGAATCAAATTAACTTCACCACCACACAATGTGATCCAGCTCCCAATTGAAGGCGGCTTAACCAAGAATCCACAACTAAATCCCAATAAACACCATAATTACGCACAGAAATTAAACAAAAAAGAAATTCCAAGCCCTTTCAGTAAATTGTAAGTGAATTGAGAATCCAAGTATCCAACACCTTACTGAATGGGGAAAAAACGAAGCATCCAACCCCTCCTCCAAATCAAACAATTTTGATTCAATTACAAGATAAAATCTTGGATGCCTTCATCTGATCGAACAGTTAACAGGAAAAAAAATTAAATTTTCCCATCTTTCATTTTGTCTCTAATTAAAAATTCACCTATGCATAAACACCTTTCCTAGAGAGCTTAAATATTGTACACTTCTTTATCAATAACAAGTCAAAGAGATTTCATTAATGATAGAAAAGAATTATAAATGGTACAAACACAGCTAAGTAGAAAAGTGTTAGACAGTTGTATGCCCTTAGCTCCAATCACAATGACGTACATTATGACATTTATTGTAAATGAATAAAGTACATATTTGATTCATGTTCTTGTGGTATGTTTCTGTGTAATACCCTTAAACTGGGCACTTATGAAACTCGTGTTAGTTTAGAATGTTCACAATCGTTGGATAAGTCTGGGGAGATTTATCCTGCCAAGGCTGACACTAGTGTGCTGCCAAATGTTGGGGTGGCCTGTCTCAGCCGCCAGGGTGAGACCCAAAGTACATGCAGTGTAGGTT